>PVIC010030148.1:0-22089 GCA_004025085.1 Thryonomys swinderianus
GCCAATGTCTCCAAGAGTTTTACCAAGCCTGTTTACCAGCAGGCTTATTGTTTCTGTTTTAATGTTTAAGGCTCGTATCCACTGTGAGTTTAGTTTTGTGCATGGTGAAAGAGATAGGTCTAGCTTTAGCTTTTGGCAGGCTAGAGCCCAGTTTTTCCAGCAACATTTGTTAAAGAGGCTGTCTTTCTTCCATTGGGGAAGGGGCTTATAGTTTTAAAAGGGGGACTTTTGAATAAGTAAACATGTTGGTAAACATTCATCAGTTGCAGAAGCCAAAAATAGTGGAGCATTCAAAACATTTGAACCTGAATTTTGGCTTTGGCACTTGCTATGGCTTGTGTTTAGATGTCTCTCCAAAGCCTCATGGGGTCACAGGTAGGGCTTTTAGAGGATCTGGATCGTATGATGTTGGAACTCAGTGTGCAATGCTGAGATTAAAGTAATGTGATTACTAAATTAGTCCACTAGAGTCAGGGATTTAGCTCAGTGGCACTCCACCTGCCTTGCAAGCAAATTAATCCACTGATTGGTCTAGGTGTGAATAAGGGAAGGTCCACCGTGGATGTGAGTGGTGCCTGCCCTAAAGGTGTTTGGCCTGGACAGAATATAAGGGACAGAAAGAGGCCTGCTGCAGTTGCTTGCTGGTGGTCACTTGTTAGTTGCTGCTTGCTGCTTTCCTTCCCTCCTGCCTTCTACCTGACATGAACTGTTTTGCCTCTGTGATACCTCTCTGCCATGCCACCTCACCTTGGAGCCAGCCAACTAGGACAGAAACCTCCACAAAATGTGAGCCATGATCAACCTTTCCTCCTTTAACTTTGGGTGCTGGATATTTTGTCTCAGCAATGAGAGAAGTAATTCAGACAGTGTGATTATGGAAATGTATCTCAACTGTGATGAGCTGTGTTCTCAGTAAGGAACGCCTAGCATTTCCAATCAGACTCCTGTGGTATCCTCTGCCCACATTTTGACTTTCTCCACAGAAGTCCTGTTGGCTCTACTTTCAGTGAAGAGATCACTTCTCTCCTTCTCACTGTTACTATTTGGGGCCAGGACATCATCCTGTCTTTCCCACCTAATTGATTAGCTTTCCAGCTACTTCTGCTTGTCCTCCTCTCCTGAACCCTTGCCCCCTCTCTTCCCCGATGAATACCCAGGCGGGACCTTCTGTTGTGCATTGGCTCACAGCACTCCCTGCTCTACTCTTCCAGTCCTTCCCATTGCCCTGGGATACTGCAGACTTGACTATGATCTTCGAAGCATTATGTGACCTTGTTCTGTCTACCTCTTCCATCTCATCTCCTGTCACATGTCCATCAGTTCCCTCCATCCCCTCTGCCAAAGCTCTCAAACTTTTTGCTGTTCTGCAACCAGCTCATTTGCTAAGATCAGTTCTCTTCCAGAAATGTTTCATTCTTGGAAGGTTCCCATTTCCACTCTTTTTCCTTCCTCCTTCCTCTATAAGATCTGTCTAGCTCCAACATTACCACTTCAAAGAGGCTATTGCTGCTCTGTCACCAACAGCAAGCTTCTGTCTCTATCTTCTTGCCCTATTTTATTTTCTTCATGGAAATTTCCTAATCTAAAATTTTATTGTTTTAAAACTATTCCTTCTTCCTCACAAGAAGGTAAATTCTGCAAGGAAAGACTGTCTTAGTCATGCGGTACTCCAAACACATAATAAATGTCCAGCAAACATTTGTCAATGGAATAAGTAATTCTTAAATGGGGATGATGGTAAAGTGTTAAGTTTTATGAAGAAGGATAATAGAATATGCCTATCTGTAAACTCTTCAGGAGTATAAAGTAATAAAGTGTGAGTTATTCATAAACATTATGTAACTAAAAGGGCTAGAAGTACATAAAGTATTTGAATATGGTTCTGGCATGTTTTTCTGTGAGCTGGGACACAGCTTTTATTTTCTATCTTAATGAAAATGAGTGCATTTTACCTGGTTGAACAAATAGACTTGGCACTCACACTTCACAGTGAGCTGTTTTGTTCACTGTTGGTTGGTTATTACACTTCCGGCGATTAGGACAGCTTATCCCTCTGGGATACTGGAAGCACAGTGGGCTACTGAGTTACCAGTGTCATAACTGAGCATTCGGTCAGTAACGACAGCTCTGAAGACCTGTGTGGCAGCAGCCAGATGGCGCACAAGTGTGTGCACAGTGTATTGCTTAGACTTGCTGCTGGGGAGAGCAGCTACATTCCCATCACTGTTTACCTCAAGGCAGACATCAGGGTCAGTATAATGACCGGACTTAGCAGGTTGAACATACTGAATCTGAATTTCGGATAAATCAGAGCACTTGTTTAATATTGGCATACTACGTGCCTAAGTGGATTAGGGCAGAATTGTGCTGGAAAGTTATGAGTTTAAAGTTAGCTGAGCATCCTGGGTTCTCACTGGTGAACTCCCGTGTGGGGAAGGGCAGTGATAAATTCAGATGCCACAGCTGCTCCTGTGGCTTGTGTCAATCATCAGGGACACACCGTTAGATTATTCAGACTGCTGGATCTGCTAAGGCTGTGGAGGGTGGGATCCCAAGTAACAAGAATATTTACTGTGTCTCCACTCATCTGTGCAACCTTAATATGTTTTCCTTCACTTGACTGACTTTGAGTAGGAAAGAGGACTTTCCCATGATGCTTTGCTTGCTCTGGAAGTCTCCTGAATTGGTGGGATGGATTTGCTGGTGGACTCAGTGATTGGATTGTGCTCCCCAAGGTTCTGTCCTTTGCATTGAGGTCACGAGTGGATCTTTTGTGAAGCCAATAAAGCTGTATTTTCAGGGCCTCCATTGCCTAAGTTGCTTCCAAGATCCTGTCCCTAATTTTGTATTCTTCACTTAAAAAAGGGTCCAGCAAACTGTATAAGATCCAGGCTCTGTGAAATTCTGGGCTCCAACTCCTTTGTGTAGGGGCAAGAATCTAGCACGCAAGCTCTGGAGAACTGCTGCTCTGGACAGTTCCCAGAGGAAATGACCAACTTGGTGTGACAAGTGTTTTACATTTAGGCAGGTTGTGTGTACTCATCGTAGGCCCCTGCTCTATTTTAGTTGCTGGCTTCTTTCCTGCTGGGGACAGATGGCAACAGCTGCTCTCAGGGACACAGGGGCAGAAATCAGATGGCAAAGCAAGTCCTTGCATGTCCCCCCTCTCGGCTAGGCTGCACCTAGTTTAACACCCGGCACGGTTTCCGACACACTCGAAGTGAGCTCCTGGCTCCCCAGGAAGAAGCACTATTCCCTCTGCCTGGGGTGTTCAGATCGTCACTCCGTTACTTCCCAAATTCCAGCAGCTGCTTGTTGCCCTCTGCTCCAGTCCTCTCGCCCCCAAAGCTCTGCAGCACGTGGGGGCCGTGAACACACACCTGTGTGTGAACCCCACTCTGGTTGCCTCCATTCCTGTGGAGTTCTCACCTTTTGGTGTGACTATAAAACCCAACCAAATGCTGACAGCTCTCCGGTTGGTACCTGGGAAGAGACTTCGGGACCAGCTTGGATCCCTGCCGCAACTCAGAACTGGCCAGCTGCCGAGACGGGTGTGTCCTCTGGTGTCTCCATCTACAGCCGGGCTCCTGGCGGTACCTCTAAACCTGCTCCTTCTGCAGTTTCCTTGTCCTGGGAAATAGCAACTTTCTCCTCCCGGGGGCTCAGACTAAAGATCATCAAGTCCTTTCTGAGTCCTCTTATTCTCACATCACCTGTTCAAACACCGATATTAAAATCTATGAAGTCTTCTTTGTCTCTGCCTTCAAACTCTGCCCAGAACCTGAGCCGTTCTTGTCACCACTGCAACCACCTGTTCCAAGGTACTGTGAAAGAAATAAAAATAAAAAGCGCTTGGGGTGAGAGCTCCTTGTGAAGTCTTGAGTTCAGCTGCTGATACTGCAAAGTACACACACTTGTGTACACTCACAGCCTCACACACGCACTGTCCATGAGCTGCCATGGTGTCGGGAACAAAGACTTCTGCCCCACAGTGGGCAGCAAGGTCAGACCCGTCCGACTCCTGCCTCCTCCCCGTCCTTGTCTGCTGACCCTTCACCCGCAGCTCACCTGCCCAGCCCTGCCCACCGCCTGCCACTTCCACACAGCACCTTTCCCTGTATTGTGCTGTCTTGCCCAGCCCTCTGCCCGCAGGGGTGTGTGTGTGTACCTGCTTTCTCACCTCTTTTAAATGCTTTACATTATTTCTGCTTTTCTTCGTGACACGAAATGATGATGTTCATTTGGGGGGATGATCACACATATATAACATACAGTGATCACTTTCCATCCCTTTACCCTTCTCCCTTTCCTTCCCCCCACCCCTTCCTCCCTCTCCAAGAGTCTACCCTCTAGTTCCCTATCCTCAATCCTTTATTTTATCAACTTATTTATTTGTATTTTAGTGTTTTCATAAAGAGAAAATATGTAATATTTAATATCCCAAATTTGAGCTATTTTGCTTAGCACGATACTCTCAAGTGCCATCCACTTTGCTGCACATAACATAATTTATTTCTTTATGGCTGAGTAATATCGCACAGATATATACACCACTTTCTCTATCTTTTCATCTGTCGATGGGCATTCAGGCTGCTTTCGGACTTTCCCTACTGAGAATGGTGCTGCTATACCCGTGTGTATGCATGTACCACCATGGCATGATTAATTTACATCCTTATTTCCACCGTGGTGACACAGCAGTCCACCTTCTCAACAGAATAGAGTTTTTCCTCGTGGCCTTGTTTATTATGTTCTTAATTAAGAGCCATTCTGACCTAGGTAAGATGGGATCTCGGAGTTGTTTTGATTTGCATTTCCTCAATGACTAAACACATCGAACATTTCTTTCATGTGTTTATTAGCCATCCACTTTACCTTCTTTGGGGAAACATCCGGTTTTGGTTAGGGTTCTTCAGAGAACAGCAGCAGTGGAAAACTGCGATCAGAGGTGGGAGCGTCCACAGGGCCTACCTGCACACTGAAAAGCTGGACAACCCCGAATCTTCATGCAGAGGCCTGAGCAGCTGGAGCCTGGGGCCCACAGTGACCACGGCAGCGACGACGTGCCTGCTCAGGCCCAGGGAGCTTGTCCGAGGCGGCCGGCCATCTTTCTTCTCCTTTGTTCCACCTGGGGTGCACCCTATTGGACGGGGCCAGCTCAGTCGGGGTGGGTCTTCCCCTCCGTTTGCTGGCCTGCATGTCAGTCATCTCTGGACACACCCACAGGCACACCTGGGGCTGTGCTGTGCCAGTTTGCGGGTGCTTCTTAACCCGGTTAGCTTGACAGGCACTATCACTGGTCGCATATCTACTTAGTTCTTTTGCCCAGTTTTTGATTGGGTCATTTGTTTTGGAGGGTTAATCTTGGGGGACTCTATATATTTTAGATATTAATTCTGCGTGAGAAGAACAAACAACGTCTCCCATTCCGGAGGCTGTCTTTTCACTCTTAACGATTGATCCTTTTTCTGTGTGGAAGTTTTTATATTTGATGTGATTCCATTTGTTGATTTTGATGTTATTTCCCTTGCTACTGAAATTCAGGAGATCTCTGTCTCTGGCCATTGCTTTAAGTGTTTCCCTTATGTTATCTTTCAGCAGTTTCAAAGTTTCTGTTTTTCTATCTCCATATCTGATTCATGTTGACTAGGATGAGAGGTAGGGATCTAAGTTTCAGTCTTCTGCGAGCAGATATCCAGCTTTGCCAGAGCCATTTGTGAACAGGGCTGTGTTTTCTTGTCTGCTTCTCCATGTCAAAAAGCAGGCTGGAGATCCCTGAGGTTGTTCTGAGTCTTCTGTTCTATTCCGTTAGTCTACTATGTAAAATTACACTCATACTTCTGGTTTTCTGTATTACTTTTTCCTTTAACAGAAAACATTTGATCTCTTATATTCTCCCTGAATCAGAACAGGTCTATGAAACCAGGGATACTTGTCTGTTTTCTCTTCTGTTGTATTCCTAGCACTTAGAATAATGCCTGGCATGAGGGGAGATTTTTACCAATAAATATCCATGGCTAAACGGAAGAAGGAAGTCTTAGACACCTGGTTACTCTGTATCTTCATCACTTCTTTTTTTTTTTTTTTTTTTGAGACAGGGTCTCGCTTTGTAGTTCAGGCTGGCCCTGAGCTCACTATGTAGCCCGGGCAAGCCTCAAATTCAGCAATCCTCCTGTCTCTGCCTCCCAAGTGCTGGGATTACAGGCATGAGCCACCACGCCTGGCTCTTCATCACTTCTTATAGGGTCAAAAACACAGCTTCCCTTGTTCGTCTTTGCACTTTATATATTTTTGTTCATTTTTTTCCTTGTTTTCTGCTTTTTTGTTTTTCCACCTACAATCAAATCCCCAAGACAGCCCACTGAGAGAACTGCAGATGGCTCTTTACAAGTCTTGTATTTTACTGACTGAAGCCCGAGAGGGTCGCAAAACAGGGGTGTGTGTAATCAGTAGCGACTGGCAGACATTTCTGTGTGCACATAGATTTTGGTTTGCAGGATAAATTTCTAAAGGTGTATTTATTTATTAGGATAGAGCTTCAGTTCTGTAGTAACTGAAGATCCCATGTGGAAAGGTCATTACTTATATTTCTTCAAAGACTGGTCAAAGACAGCTGTGTCCAGCTTGCTGAATTTACTGATGACTCTGAGTAAACCTTGCCCCTAAACACAGCCGGTCCATCCACTGCTAGGAAGCTATGGAGTTCACCAAGTTCCCCTGAACACCCATCCTAGTGGCTGGCGTCTCCAGAAACCATGTAACACTACTGATGTCTGGGAACGCACGAGCGCCTTCGTCTGAGAGCCTGCGGACACCTGGTGTGTGGTCTGCTGCGTCCTGAGCCTGGGCTTTGGTGCATGAGCTGTTTTACTACTTCTGTTCACATCTTCCAACTCAGACATTCTGACTTTATTTCACTTTCCCCTTGAAATACGACAATAGTGTGAAAGCATGAGCCATTTCAGTTGTTTTATTCAATTATAAAATACATACTGGCTACGCCACAATCTGTAAATTCGTACAGCTTGTTGAATTGTCACTGAGAAAACCCAGCCATGGACTTAACACCTGGCATCTGGAAATCTGCCCAACCTTCCCTTCTCCTCCTTGAAGGAAGCGCTGTCCTCATTCCTAACATGTGCGCTCAGCTGGCCCTCATTTCCAACTTTAGGTAAACAAAATCATTCTGTGTGAATTTTGGCTTCTTTTGCCGCATATTGTGTTCATCCACATCATAGATTGGAGTTGCGATCCATTTTCTTTTATTTTATAGCATTTTGCTCTATGAATCAATCACAATTTATTATTCCTCATTTAAAATTTTTAACAAATCATGCTACTTGGGAGATTCTTGGCAATATTTGTGGTGCACATGGCCCCTTGTCTTTTTTTTTCCATACCTCTTGGAGCGAAGTTCCTGGGTCCTATGTATGTACATGTTTAACTTTAGTACATGTCATAAACTGTTTTTTTAAAAATCTTTGTTCCATTTACTTCGCATTAGCAGTATAAGAGAAGTTCTCTTGCTACATACCAATGTCAGCGCTGGAATTTTCTGTTTTTCATACCCACCAATTCATAGATATGTTAAGTTGTATTTCTCTCACTATAGATAAGGTTGAAGATATTTAATTATTCTTTCTTGTGAAGTGTCTCAAGCATTTTATTTTTTTTTCTATTGGGCTATATGTCTAGTTATAATTAATTTGTAGGCATTTAAAAAACTGTCTGAATTCAAACGCTGTATTATTATATGCATTAAAAATATCTTCCAATGCTCTGTGGCTTGTTTAGGATTCTCTAAATGGTGTTGTGTGGAAAAGAAAGTTCTTAATTTTAATGTTCAGTCTTTTCGTGTACATGGTAATTTTTGGTTCCATTTATCAAGTCCTCACTTTTTCTAGTCTTCTATGATCTTTGCATTTTACACTCTTGGATTGTCTTCTAAGTGATTTATTATCTTCTCTTTCCCACTTTTCATATTTAGATATACAGTACACTTAGACAAATTTTCCTGTACCATGTATGTTGAAGGTAATTTCATTTTTTTTTTGAGACAGGTCTTGCTTTGTAGTTTGAGCTGGCTCTGAGCTCACTATGGAGCCCAGGCAAGCTTCGAACTCAGCAATCCTCCTGTCTCTGCCTCCCGAGTGCTGGGATGACAGGCGTGAGCCACCACGCCCGGCACTGTGGTATGTGGTATTGATTGCTCGTGGGCGTGAGTTTCCATGCCCAGCATTGTATGTGGTTACCAGGGATCTAACTCAGGACCTTGCACTTGCGAGGCAGGCACCAGAACCACTGAGCTAATCCTCTGGCCCAGTAATTTCATTTTTAATATGGATTGTCCGAAGATTTATTGAATAGGTCATATACTTTGTATGGATTTCAATTTAAGAATTTTAAATTATATTTATCTTTATTTAAAACTATGATTTCTCCTTACCATGGTAAAAGTTAACAAGGAGGTTATACTATTTATTTTTCTTTTATAGTAGATTTGTGTATCTCTTTGTCATTTGTTTTAAATTTTGAAGTATTTATTTTATCTTGACCACTTGAAGAACTCATTCATTGAAGCAACTAAACCTAAATCCTTTTTATAAGGGCAATTAAAAATAGTAGATATTTAATTTTCTATTTAAATCTATTCACTGATTACCAGTCTATTCAGTTTCTTAAACATCTGGAATTCATTTTAATCATTTATATTTTTCCAGAAATCCAGACCTTTAAAAACATGTTTAAGTTTTACTAGTATAGAGATACATTTAATATACTTTTAAATATTTGAACGATTCTTGTTAAATACATTTTTATCTGTGTAACTGTAGTATAATCTTTCCTGTAATCATGACCTGTATGTTCTACAAATGGAATGTCTTTGCCTAGTTATCTATTGCTGTAAAATAAATTTCTCCATCACTTAGCAGCAGCTTAAAACAACAGACATTCCTTATCTCTTGTGACTTGTGAGGTGCAGGAATTGGAGGAGCTGGGCTGGGTGGCTCTGGGTCAGTATCTCTCGTGAGGCTTCTCCATGGGCCGCACTCAGCTGTGGGCTCTGCTGGAAATGCTCTCACACCTCTGCTGACTTAGGCATGGACTGAGCTCAGATCCTCACTGGCTGTGGGATGCAGGCCGTGTGCAGGGCTCTCTGTAGAACATGGCAAACCCTACTTGCTTTTCATCCCTTCCACTCCTCACTTCCTTCTACCAGTAGAAGAAAAAATATGAGAGACAGAGAGGGAAGAGAAAAGAAACACGGGAGAAGAGAGACGGAGAGCTCAGCTTTCACATTCTCACCTTGGACTGTGTCATCACTTGCCCATGAGCTGTTGGCTACACGGACCAGCCCTGGTGCAGGTTCAGTCTGGAGGTCATGCGGGTCATGAGAGTCATCTCGACGTCTGGTTGCCACTGAGCTAGAAAATATTTTTGTTGTGAATTCTATTTTTCTCCTATTAATGTTTACTTTTCACTTTGGATTTGTATATAGATATATGACTTACTGCATTTTTAAACTTATCAGTGCCATTCTGTTTTAGCAAAATGTGAGTCTTTCTTTCTTTCTTTTCTTTTTTTTTTTTTTTTGAGACAGGGTCTCACTTTGTAGTTCAGGCTGCCCCTGAGCTCACTAAGTAGCCCAGGCAAGCCTCGAACTCAGCAATCCTCCTGCCTCTGCCTGCCGAGTGCTGGGATGACAGGCGCGAGCCACCATGCCCGGCAAAATGTGAGTCTTGTTCCTCGGGTCTTGTCAGCTTTTCATAGAACTAAAACACCTACATTTGTTATACTGGTACCTTAAGTCTCTTGTTTTCAAAGAATGCTGCTGAACTATATTGTCTCTTTCTCAGAGGGGAGCTCTGAACTTTCTCCTGTATGATCATGGAGTGTTCTCTGAGCTGGGACATAGTGGGCACTCACTAAGTATTTGTTGTGGTCTTGGTTTGTTAGAGGATGTGACTCTAGAGCTCCTCTCCATCAAAACAGTCTCAAACAGGGAAGTGGCTACTTAGTGTTTTGGTTGAATATGTGTATTAGTCAGGTTTTCTGTTGCTGGGACATAATAGCTGACACCTACCACTTACAGGAAGAGAAGTTTAACTTGGTTTACGTTTTGCAGGGAAGTTAGTGCATGGTTAACTGGCTTTAAGGCAGAAACACCATAGTAGAAAAGCATTATGGAGGAAAACTGCTTAACTCATGGGAGCCAGGAAACAAAAATGAAAGGAGGAGTTGGGAAGGGATGTGTACCCTTCAAAGGTATGCCATGACATCCCTTTGACCGGGCCCAAGTGCCTAACAGCACTTTTAGCTATGAACTCATATCAAAGTGCCAATCTACTGCTGAGTACAGTGCTCCCACGATCCACCAGAAGCCCCACCTCTAAACACAGGAGACGTCATGGGGACAATCGCCGGGCGTGGTGGCTCACGCCTGTCATCCCAGCACTTGGGAGGCAGAGGCAGGAGGATTGCTGAGTTCGAGGCTTGCCTGGGCTACATAGTGAGCTCAGGGCCAGCCTGAACTACAAAGTGAGACCCTGTCTCAAAAACAAAAACAAAAACAACAACAACAACAACAACGAAAACAGTAATATTTCACTCCTGACCTCCAAGTGCTCATGTCTATCTTGTTATGTAAAATGTATTTAGTTCATCTCTAGGAGTCACCAAAATGTTTAAAAGTTTCAGCAGTGCTGAAAAGTCCAAGGCCAGAGTCTTCTTTGAGACTCAAGGAAGACTCTTAGGTGTGAACCTCTATAAAAATTACAAAAAGAAAGATTTATACTTTCACTGTGCAATGGCAAAACGTAAATACTTCTGTTCCAAAGGAGGAATAGGTAAAGAATTCAGGGCAAAACCCAACAATGCACACATTAAATCTAGGTCCATTCTAGCACCCAGGAAAAGCTGTGGCGAGATGTGAACTCCACAGAGCTTTAGCAGCTCTACCTTTATGACCATGTTGGTCAAGACCTATGTAACTTCATTCTTGGGCTGGGTCCACTCACTTGGCACTTTCCTTAGCAGATAATCCATAATTCTGGCATCTCCAGTTTCCTAGAGTCCCCGCTGCATTTTTGACTTTGCTCTCATCGCTTCTTGTGTCACCCTCTCAGGTGCACGCTGGCGAGCCTCCCAGACATTCCCTTGAAATTTGTGTAGAAGCTTCAGTGATCCCATACCACCTGCGTTTGCATAGGTAAAAACCGGAACTGTGGAAAAGTTACTCGCTACTAGCTTGATCAGTAGCCTCCTCAGACCATGGCTGCAGAGGTTTCTGAGTGCCTGGATGGGTGAAACTTGGGGAAGCACTGCCCTAGGTAGCCTTGAATGAGCAGGGTTCCCTTGGGCTCTCTTCTCAAAGCAAAAGATTTCAAAGGAGTTTCTCCTTTTAGACCTTTAAGTCTGTGATTGATGAGATCTTGCTAACTCCTGATGTGCCATCAAGGCATTTCTTCTTGGTCCTTTACAATGTACTTGATTTCTTTTTAGCAGTGCTAATTTTTCAGGGACCACAACTGTTTTTGTCCCAACTTTAAATGCAATTTCTTTGGGTTCAGAATTTAAGTTTTTAAACTTTCATGCTCTGTATTTTGCTCCCAATTCTCACGATAAATCTGGAAAAGCAGCTAACAGAACCCATGACACAGCCTGTATGCTAGGTTGTCTTGAAATATCTTCCACCAATTTAATTAATCCACCTCTCTTAATCTCAGTTTCTTGAAAAATCTCTGGACAGAGGCAATGTGTAGATAAATTATTTCCTTAAATGAAACACACATGATCTCTAGTCTTCTTTACATTATAGTCCTTATTCCCAAGTGAAACCTCATGATCCTGGTCTTTACTGTCAACATTCCTATCGAATTATAGTATTTTAATTTCCAACCAGAATCATCCATCAAACTGTTTAGCAACATTCTGGGGATTTTCTAGCACCAGGACAGGAGAAGTTGATGGTAGGAGCTATAGAGACAGCACAGTTATATACCTGTGCCTGGGCTTCTACTGATGCTTGGCATCTCTACCTCTGTTGTCCATCTAGAACCCTTTACAAGGGCATCATCAGGTACAGGCATAGCAACCACCTCACTTACCTGGCACCAATTCTTATAGTCAGTTTCCTTATTATTGGAACAAAATACCAACACCCACAATCTAAAGAAGGAGGAGTTTAATTTGGCTCATGGTTTTCAGGAGATTCAGTTCAAGTCTGGTTCCCAGACAGAAATTATGGGGTGGAAGGTTATGACAAAGAAAAGCTGCCCACTGTATGACAACCAGGAACAGAAAGAGTGTCAGGATCCAAGGAGGGAAATATATTTTCCAAAGATACACCCCAGGGACTCACCTCCTCCAAAGGGGACCCCTCTTCTAATAGCATATTTAGTTAGGAACTCATTAAAGGATTTATCTACTGCTGAAGCTCTCCCATGATTCAGTCATTTTGAACCACTGAACACATGAGACTTTTTTGAGGGGAAATTTTAGAACTAAACCATAACAGTACTCCGTATTTTGCACTACAGGTAGTCACTGAAGGACAGCTATGTTGTCTTCTTACTTCTTGGCCAGCTGGGTAGTTTCTGCTCCCTCTTCCATACCCATCCAATTTTTCAAAAGAGAATTCTTTATTTACCAAGTTATTTTCTCCACATTCCCCATGACTTTCCTCCCTCTGAGGAGGACCTATATTTCACATGCAATATTCCACAGCTCTGTGGTGCCTAAACACAGAACAGAGAAAAGACAAAGAAGTGGAGAAAGCTTGGAGAAAGGAATTCTACCCACAGAGTTACTCAACCTAAGAAACCTAAGAAAAGATGAATGCGGTGGGTCAAAGCTCAGTGGGCTGGAGAAAAAGGGGGAACTTCAGCTAAGAGTCAACCGATGAGGGATTCCAGAAGGAACGATTTGAGAGTGTGAGAAGCATGAGGACAGGGCAGCAGGACCCCAGATTCCTGAAAGAAGGGCGTCCACTTGTGCCATCAGAAAGCCACCGAAACGGGCACAGGCTCTAGATGGACACCAGGAATGTGGTGCTGAGCGTCACTTGCAGCCAGGCCGAGGTGCGGGACAGGGCCGTGGGTCCTCCCGCCAGCGTCTCCTCTCCTGGTTTCCCCAGGAAGAGACGTCCCCAGGGCAGTGGGGCCTGCTCCTTGAGCTCGTGTGAGGCCAGGAATCCGAGCGGCCCGCATTCTTCCAGTTGCTGGAAAGGCCGTGTGCAGGGGCCTCTGGTGCTGCCCTACTGTACTTCCTTGGCTGTAGAGAGCCACGTTACCTAAGGCTGCAGCCTCCCAGGCAGCAACTCAGGGGGGCCCCTTGCGTGGTTCGGCCGCAACGCGGCCTGCTGCTCTTGCCTCCCAGGGCGCTGCTGGAGGTTTCCGGTGTATATCCTGACCCGATTTCTCTTGCTCAGACCTGCTTGACACTCACCCCCTTTCACCACAGGTCTAGGTCCCAAGGGAAGCCTCAGTAACTCTGTAACACAAGGAGCTTTCGCGTGGGTCTGCTGTTGGGCAACTTAACCCTGCCTGTGCTCTGCCAGATCTGAGGGATGTTTTGTCGGGTTCATGCTGGCGAAAAGCACAAGAAGTCAGGACTTTCCCTTTTTTAAGCAGATGCAGTATTCTGAGAAAGGGATTCACATGACTGAAAATGGTGGCCAAGAAATATGCCTCTTGTTGTGTTGGAGGGCCTGGGAGTCTGAGAGGCTGAAATAGAAAACAGACTGGAAATCTGCTTCGGGGTGTCTAGGAGGGAAATCTAGCAGAGGGTTGTCATTGGAGGGGAAAATATACTCATCATTTTTCTGAAGGGAATTGGAAGGATTCTGGGTCAAGCTGGATGTGGGGAGTGAGACCGGCCAGCAGAGGACATGCTGCCGCCACGGTCGGGTGCGGAAGAGCCTCAGAGTCTCACCGATGTGGAAGGGCCTCGTGGAAGAGGCTCAGCGAGGAGGATGAGACCCCCGTGTTCCGGCAGCTGTGACTGAGCGTGTAGGCAGGTACTTCGGTGGGGAGATGCTGTGTTGGTTGCTCCAGGGCTCACCTGCTCGTCTGGAGCGCGTGTGTCCAGTGGGCAGGCTGTCACCAGCTTGCGGGGCGTGGGGGGCAGGCGGGTGCCCAGCACACCTCCAGGAGCAGGGAGCGGCCTCTCTGGAAAGGGGTGAGCTGGTGGAGCCCCGGCCACCGTCCAGACTCCGTGGGAGATAGGGCGAGGCTCTCTCCCACGTTGGTGATGGGCATGTGCTGATCTGGAAAATGCAAAAAAGCACAAAGGAAATGAGAATCCTCGGTAACACCAACTGGAAGTCACTGGTTTTGGAGATAGTTCCAGTTTTCACTCCATATGCTAAACTCTCCCTCAGCGAGCCCTTTATAGATGCTCATGTAGGCCCTGGTCTGGGGCACACGAGCTGGTGGACGTCTCACTGTGCTTGGCTTCTTACCCGACGCGTGAGAGGCACGAGTGTGCCTCACTTGACGTCAAGACTGACCTGTTTCTGCCGCCGGAGGCCCGGGTGCCACGTCTCACCTGTCCAGCAGAGGCTGCGGACTGGACCTTGGTAACACAGGACTTGAGCAGCAGGCACGGCCTTCACCTGGAATGGCTCATTACTTCTCACAGTGGCTTCTGGAGCTCTGTCTTGCTGTCTTACTGTTACTGAGGGCGGAACCGGGCCAGGAGAGAGGCCGAGTCTCCTGGGTGGGGGAGCCTGGTTGCTGACGACACCACCTTCGAAAACCAGCCTGTCCCTGACACAGTCGTTCACTGGCAGCACCAGCGCCCGGCTGAGCCTCCACATCCTTGCTTGACTAATTGCCAAAGCTATTTAATTGCTAGCTCCATAGTGGCCCCTGAAGACCAGCCAAAGTGAGTTGTTGGAAGACATAAGGAGGATCATGCCATTGCTTTATTTAAACCTGTCATGACTTGTTCTTTGGTGGAAAATCCAGTTATTCCTATGGCTCTAAAGTCCCCCTTGTCCACTGCTTTCTCTGCCACTCCCCTTCTCTTTCTCATCCATGTAGCTATAAGATTCATTTTGCTGGTTATATCATCAAGGACAGAGACAGGAGAACCGCAGTAATGTTTTAAATACGTTCTTAGACACCTCCTCTGAGAGGCACTCAGGTCATTGTTATTCGATACTGTCTAAGGTCTGTGCAGCAGCTCTGTGCTGGACTCGAAGGCAGAGTAGGGTGGGGGGAGAAAACTAGAAGTCTCAGAAGTCACACGAGATGGCACCGGGGTGGGAACCCATGTCTCTGTAACTCCCAGACACTTGCTCCAGAGTCCCATGGGTCTGAAAGGCAGTTCACCAGGCTGCATGGTTGGATGTGGGGGTGGGGCAGGAAGAGGGACCCGAGCAGGTTCCTGTCTTGGGTGCCTGTGGGACGCTTGGCCATGCCTGACCAGGAGAGGACATTCTGACTCCTCGAAACAGTTCCAGCCTCTAATTAGTGTCAAGATCATATTTTAGGTTGAAAAGAGGTTTCAGCTAGAGTTACAGGAATTCTTATTTTAATCTTCTACTTGGTTTGGTCTACAGCAGTCTCGCTAAACTGTGCACCAGAGCCCTCGTGTTAATTGGAAGCTGTCTGGATCTCCCGATAGTCCAGTGGCGAGGCTAATGAGCCGGCAGACTCCCGTTCCCTTTAGAAACACCCCCAGGTCCTGCTTCCCCATCGGTCCCCTGGAGGCTGTCAGGCAGTGGACGGAGGCCCGGGCTGTGGAAGAGTCAGCGCACGGAGGAGCCGCTGGGGCTGGGGATGCGTCTGCTTCTGATGACTGATAAACTACAGATAAGCAGGAGCCAACAGACGTTTTCTGACCACAAACTCAAATCCATCATTTAAAAGCTGCATGCCACTGGCCCCTGGCTAATTGGTCCCAGGCACTTCAGGATGATCCGTGGGTCCTGCCCCTGCTGTCACACGCCCTCTGCCACTCTGTCAGCAAATCAGGTGCACACCTCATCCCACACTCGCGCTCACTGAGCAGGGCGTCAGGCCCGTGCACCGACTGGAACCGCCCAGCATGTGCGGGGGCTCGGGCTAAGCTTCCGTTCCCTCTTCTGCAAAAAGCTGCGAGACACAGCAGCGAGGAGAAGCGATCACCGCTGCAGGGTTTTTCTTGCCATGTTGTCCCTCATGAAACGGCGGACGAGGGCTCCCAGAGGTGCGAGGCCGACAGGGTGGGACATGGAAGCTTTGGAGAAGCAGCGGATGGGTGTTTTGGTGGCTGAGCCCCTGAAGGGGAGCTGCTTGGAGAGCTGTCTCCTCTCTGTCATCCAGGGTATATGGCGAGTGGCAGCAGCGTGCTTTCTACAGACGTAAGAATCTTCCGGGCCGCGGAGGGCTCACTAATTCGGAGACTGCTAACTGGCTGCCTGTAAGCTGGAACCACTGGTAGGCATGGCTTGATGGCTCCACAAGAGTCTTTAAATCAAATATTGAACTAGTTGTTAACATTTAAGGATGAGGAAATTATACGACGTTTTAGCTTTCTGGTCTTTTTTCTTTCTTTTAATTGAAAGATCCAGCAACCTTGAACTCAGACTCCCAGACTGTAGGCTGTTTCCTTTGGAAAGGATTCACGCTTTTCAGCTCACCTCATTCTGCACAGCCTTCTCTGGGCCCACATCAGCTTCCTTCACTCATTTATGTTACTTTTTGGATCTTGGGGATTTTTCTCTCTTTTTAGTCGGTGGCCTCCCAAACCCTGGAGCCGCCTACCAAGTAATAAGCACCTGACCTTCAGAGGGCTCTTGGCCTGCAAAGCTTCGCTAGGAGCGGATGTCTGTCCTGAGCCCCATTGTTTAGAGGCCCCGCGTTGGCTGTCTACCGGCTGCTGCACTGCAGGAAGAGTGTGCCAATTAGTCAGGGCACAGGCCTCGCGGGCCCTATTCACGCTGGACAGGCACAGCCGCCAGAGGCCCATGGTGGTGCCCAGAGGGAGGACTGAGCTGCTAGACTGAGGTCCTCCTGGACGCGGAGCAGCCTGGGTGGCTTGGGTGGAAGGGTGCCTTTGTGCTGAGACGTGTGCTGGACGGAGGCTTGGGGTGCAGGAGCAACCCTTTGAAGCACAGCAGGGTTCAAGGTAGGGAGAGAAGAGGGTTGGGGTCCTTTATACACATTGGGCTTGTCCCGAGGTCACACAGAAAGTGCTCTGTGCTCAACTTTAGTTTCCAGCAGGAGTACACGTCCTGTGCTTTGGAGGGTATGAGGCCAAGTGTGAGGAGTCTCCAAAGGGTCAGTGCATATGACTCCACAACAGGTTTGAGAGAGCTTTTCCAGGTGAGAGGAAGGAGAGATACCCTAGATCTTAGAGTGCCCCTAGGCGTGGTGCCCGAAGGGTGAAGTCTGAGGATGCAGAGCTTCCCAGCAGCATTGGAGTATATGGTCTTTCAATCCAGAGTGCAGTGTTGCATCTCTTTTGAATGTTACTGCTCAGTTTTTATTGCTTTTTTTCTCCTTTTCATTGTCGTGGACACCTGGGCTGTACCTGCCCTCATGGCTGGTGTTAGAACTCGAGTCTGACGTGTCCTACAGAGACTGCATGTTGAAGCCTAGGCGCTCAGTCTGCGGTGACTTTGGCGGGTGGGCGGGCACCCAGAACAACGGGGCTCGTGGCTCGTGGACTGGGACCTCTGGAACCAGATGGATGTTTCCTCCCGTAAGCTGACTATTTCAGCTGTTTTCTCACAGCGACAGACAGCTGAGTAACGGCACTCGTGGTCTGATTTTGCTGGGTGGCCCATGTTGTCATTCAAGAACTTTCTCTTTTTGGATTAGAAGGACTCTTTGCTACAGCAGCCCAGGGTTGACAGAGTTTCCACGACTTCTTGTCGTTCAGGACAAGCGTGTGACCAGTCTCACGCTGGCAACTGTTTGCTGGATGTGTTCAGATCTCTGAGGTAAAGGCACCAGGAAGAAGCCACCGTGGCGCCGTGTGGGCCTCGTCAGGGTGAGGATGCAACTTCGGTTACTTTTGTATCGTCTCTCAAGTTGGGATAAGGATGTCGTTCTTCATGTTAAAGAGCAACCATAAAACTGATCCCCTGGGAGAGGGGATTTGATTATACTTTGTTTTCATCAAATTTGACTTGAGCAAATTGACGGGCAGATGAATTAGCCAGGCATTGATGCAGTCGGGTCCTGTCAAACCGGCTGGCGTGGAACCGGCCACGGGCCGTCAGGGTGACACCACCGCTCACCACTGCCAAAGGAGAGCCGAGCTCCCAGGGCTGCAGAAATGCCCCATTTCAACACTCTTTCTTTATCTCTGGCCCTTTGGCTGCGCTTAAAATCACCACACCATCAAGTCAACTTTAATATTTGGCCACAAATCACAGAGTTGTAGAAACCTTAATAGCAAATGGATTATCATCACTTTCTGTAATTACAGTAATAGAAAACAGATACCAAAAAGTCACGCCTTTGATTGCCAACTGGTGCCTGTCGTCCAATATGACCTTAGGAAGAAAATGTCACCCTGCCTGTGGTGGTGTCAGTTTATTCTTTTGTTGAAAGGACTCAGATTGTGACAAGGACACAGTTTGTGTTGAGGTGCTTACCTCTCCCAGAAGAGACTTTTATTCACTCAAAAAAAAAAATTAAAGCTGATGAATCGTTGTCATTTTCCTTGTTTGTTATCATTCCAAAAGATGATGTATTGGGAAAGTTTGTTAGAAATCACTCCAAGTAGCTTCGTGTTGTTCTGCAGAGGCAGGGAGTTGTGGTAAAAAATGTGGAGTACACGGCCTTTGATGCACTCATCCTCAGCTTGGGCTGCACAGTGCTACGTCTAAGAAGTTGTTCAAAATGCTAATCTCTGGGTTTCTAATCTAGAAAGCCCGATATTATCGTTCTGCGTGTGGTGTGGGTGCTAGAATTTTTACAGGTCTCCCTCGGTGCCTCTTGTGTCTGATGAGCCAGTTTTGATGCCAGGCCTTGTGCACCCACTGCTCAGCTGCCCTGCCTTCTGTCTCTTGGAGTCCGAAGCTCAGCAGTGTCTGGAGCTGCCGAGAAGTTCCGCTCAGGGGCCCCTCTACCTTCCTGTGCACACAGGGTCTCCAGAGGCTTGTTAACTGCAGCTGGCTGGTCTGCACTACAGGTTCTGAGGCTGCAGGTGTGCAGTGAGGGGAGGGCTTGTGATTTGCTCTCCGTTCCAAGTCTCAGCCGATACTGATGTGTTCACATTTTCAGCAGCTGTAGGGGAGTCTGCCTCTCTTTTCTCCTGCACTCAGAGCAGGGAAGCACATTGAGGAGAAGTCAACCAGAGAGTGCACTCACCTGAATCTTCTTCAGAAAAAGCCAAATCACATGAGGGAATGAGTCAGAAGTGTTGGATCGTATTGGACGAGGTGCCAAACCAGTAAACAAAAGTTTCTGCCAAGCCAGTAAACAAACTCCTGAAACCCTGTGAGACTGTTTTAATAACAAAAATGTTAGCACAAAGCTTAATTTATGGAGGAAGAAAGCTGGGAATGAACAAAAACAGAGAATCTGATCACATAAGCTCCAAATCTTTGAATTGGATTTGCAGTCCACTGGTAACTGGAAACAGAGGAAGGGGAGAAATAAGGAACAAATCCGGAGGGATTTAAGGAGGTAACTTCTCACCACATCTGGTATAACCATACTTGGCTTTGGGGGCTAGAATCATATCAGTTGGATTTGTTGTTGTTGTTCTGATAATTATTTTTGTGACTGGACAGGGTGATCAGTTATCTCAGTTTGTCCACGACGTGCCCAGGTTTAGCACTGAAAATCTTGCCTTATTTTTTTTTTAATTAGGAGAGTTGGTCAGAAATTGAATTTTTCTGCAGCTCATTTTCTTCCCTGTACAACATGGATAATACTTGCCTGCAACAGTTGTTGGGAAGATGAGGAACAGCAGGGTGTAAGGTTTCTAGCTACCCTGTATGCCTGATTCACAGGAGAAACCAAAATACATCCGGTTTAGAGAATAACTGCTTTTGGAATGAGAATCTGCTTAGACCCCAAACTCTGCCAATTCCTGTAGGAAGTAACATATCTGGTCTAATGGACTGTTTGACATTGTCAAGAGCTAATAGTTTTCTAGATGACAGGAGAGTTCTAAACATTTGCTCTTTAATTCTTAAGGTCTTCTGGTAATTGATTAAGAGTCTTGACTGAATAATGTATGCCCTGAGACTAAAATTCACATCTTGTGCGGCCACTGAGAAGTGGCTTGTAAATTTCCTCTGATTTTAGTGGATTTGCATTACATTCTTGTGGTCTGGGCTGTGTTGAAGAGAGTATGTTCGAGAAGCTTATGTTTATTAACAGAGAAGCTAAGGAAGAATAGAGATGAAGTCACTAATAATTACGTTTTAATTTTGGAAATTACATAGTTCAATATAAAGTGAGGATTTCTTAAACAAAAGAGCACTCAGTGAGCAGTTTCTGGGGGGCTTGTTAGGCAGTCCAGAAACCTACTGAAGGCACTAGAAGGATTTGAGGGTCACAAGCTCTGAGTTCTAGTTGCAGGCACCACTGGCGCTAGCCTGCTGGATGGCACCAGACAAGTCATGTGACCGTTCTGGGGCATTTTTTTCTCGGAGGTCCTTTGAAATTCTACTACCTTTGGCAGGGAGGGAGCCCTCACACTGTAACTAACTTTTCCCCGTAAGCATATCAAACGGCCATTCTGATTTTGGTGTTGTGGAGCTAGGGAAAGCCAGGCGTGGTGGTGCATGCTGCAATCTCAGCAAGGGGGAGCAAAGGCGGACGAATCACCATGAGTTCAAGGCCAGCCAGGGCTACATAGGGAGAACTTGTCTCAGAAAATCAAGTACAAAAATTAAAAAAAGAAAAAAATAGTAGGGGCCGGAGGAGTAGCTCAGTGGTTCCAGCACCTGCCTCCCAAGTGCAAGGTCCTGAGTTCGATCCCTGGTAACTACATACAATGCTGGGCATGGAGACTCACGCCCACCAGCAATCAACACCACATACCACAGTGCCGGGCATGGTGGCTCACACCTGTCATCCCAGCACTCAGGAGGCAGAGACAGGAGGATTGCTGAGTTCGAGGCTTGCCTGTACTACATAGTGAGCTCAGGGCCAGCCTGAACTATAAAGTGAGACCCTGTCTCAAAAAAAAAAAAATAGATTTTCTGGCAGAGAGAAAATCTAGGTATGATAATTTAAATATGTGGATACTCTTTACCTGCAAGGAACACAATCCCACAAAAGACAGATAAAAATAAATTCTCTGGGGCCGGAGGGTTAGCTCAGTGGTTCCGGCGCCTGCCTTGCAAGCGCAAGGTCCTGAGTTTGATCCCCAGAAACCACATATAATGCTGGGCGTGGAGACTCACGCCCACCAACAATCAATACCACATACCACAGTGCCGGGCGTGGTGGCTCATGCCTGTCATCCCAGCACTCGGGAGGCAGAGGCAGGAGGATTGCTGAGTTCGAGGCTTGCCTGGGTCAACCTGAACTACACAGCGAGACCCTGTCTCAAAAAAAAAAAAAATTCTCTGTTCTTTGGATTACTTATAACCTGGTTGAGTAAGCGGGTAGGACAACTGGCATGACCCAGGAGAAGGAAATATGCCCACAGGTGACCTGAAAGGGGCTGCAGAGTTCTTGTTATTTTTTATCTTGCTGAAATAATTCAAATTTTGTACAACTAGAAAACAAATAGAATCACACATTCTGTTGATGATCTACGTGGCCTGTTTTAGTTTTGATAGTCGTAGCACATTTTTGATAATGATCATAAATTTAACTGCCACTCCCTTCCCCAGAGCTGCTGCAGGAGGGAACATTCCCTCCTAAACGCGGAGGCAGACGAGGTGGAGGGTTAGGGAACACGGCGAGAAAAGCCAGGGGCATGCGGGCGGTAACCTCCAGCAGGCAGTCACCCCGATGCACTCCCTCAGCACAGGCGCTCCTGAGAGCCCGTGGTACGGGCTGTAATGGGATTCTACCTGTATTTGATCTCGCAATCCTCAGTCAGCCACTAATTAGACTGCATATTTATCTTTTTCCACTCCAAAGTGCCTATTATCGCTCAACTGCCCCCACAAAAAAGCCCAAG
>PVIC010030149.1:0-22011 GCA_004025085.1 Thryonomys swinderianus
TGAGCCACCACGCCCAGCATTATATGTGGTAACCGGGGATCGAACTCAGGTCCTTATGCTTGCAAGGCAGGCGCCGGAACCACTGAGCTAACCCTCCGGCCCCATGTTTTTGGTATTTTAACACTGAGCTTGATACAGAATTTTTTTTTTTAGGGCTGGGGATTGAATCCTGTGTCTTGTGCATGCTAGGCAAAGAACTCTTATTCCTAACCCATATCCCCTGCACAATATAGATTTTTGGATTAGAATGAAAAGAAACATAGATTTTTGTCAATCATTTTAGTCTGTTTTCTGTTGCTATTACTGTCAGCTAATTCATGTGTAAAGAAAGGAAATTTTTTTTAAACTCGGGGCTGATGGCTCTGGAAGCCTGAGGCCATAGTGCTAGCCTCTGCTCCACATCTAGTAAGGACCTTCCTTGCTTGGTCATGGCTTGGCAGACTACATCACGTTCCAGAATGGGACATGTATGTAAGAGAGATTTTAGTTCTCACTTTACTTCATTTCATTTCATTTTTCATTTTATTTGTGTTACTGGTGACTAAACCCCAGGCTTTCGCACTGAGCTACATCATCAGCCCTTTTTTATTTGTTATTTTGCAGCAGAACCTCACTAGGTCACTAAATTGGTCACACTGGGCTTGAAAGTTTGATCCTCCTTTGTCAACTTCCCAGAGCCCTGGAATTATAGGTCTGAAGTATCACACCTGACTGAGATTCTATTCTTTGTAACAAAGCCAGTCTGTAGGTAACCTCCTACTCTAGGATGGGGTGAATCCTCATGGATGCCTTTGTCATTTCTTGAAGGTCCTATCTCTCAAATGCCATTCACATATACATACCATTTTAATAAATAATATGAACTTATTGGAGATTGTTTCCAACATAGAATTTGAGGGATACATTCAAATTGATATTGTCAAGTTAAGAACATATCCACTTTTTTTCTTGGTTAGCCTAATTTAAAGGATTGAGGATTTTGTTTTGTTTTATTTTGAGACAGGGTCTCGCTTTGTAATTCAGGCTGACCCTGAGCTCTCTATGTAGCCTAGGCAAGCCTTGAACTCAGCAGTCCTCCTGCCTCTGCCTCTCGAGTGCTGGGATTACAGACGTGAGCCACCACACCTGGCACTGTGGTATGCGGTACTGATTGCTGGTGGCCGAGAGCCGCCATGCCTGGGATTGATGTATGTGGTTACCGGGGATTGAACCAGGGACTTTGCACTTGCTAGGGAGGTGCTGGAACCACTGAGCTAACTCTTCAGCCCCTGTTTCTTCTTTTTTAATACAGGTTAAGTATAAAATCTAAATTTTTCTGTAAGGACATTAGCTCAGTTGTTTCATTTTTGTTAATGTTGTGTTTTTTTCAGTGATTTCTTTTCTTCTTGAGATGGAAGGACAGGGCTGTTGGAATTGAACCCAGGGCTTGTACATACTAGACAAGTATAGTACTGTATCACTGATCACATCCTCATCCCTTTTTTAAAAATTTGAGACAAGGTCTTATTAAGTTGCCTATGCTGGCTGCAGACATGCACTCTTCCTACCTCAACCTCCTGTTTTTTTTTTTTAATATTGTTCAAATGCTTTTAGTATTATTGGAGGTGTTCACATGACTTGTTTTTATTCACTAATAATAGCAAATAACATAATTTCCTAGTTTTTATGAATTCTGCTGGTTTGCATTGTATTCTTTAGATGTAATGGTGTTTGGTAAGTTTCTTATTTTTAAGGATTTTAATAATCTGTACAAATGAATGATATTTTCTGAAGCTTTATTACACTTTGGCAGATTTTGGTGTGTGTTATGCTGACTTTCTAAAAATAGCTGGGAAGCTTTTTGTCCTTCTTCAGTGACCTAAAATGTTTCAGTAGCATTAGAGTTCACCAGTTTAGTATAGAATTCACATCTGGGTGTAGTGCTTACTTCCATGTGTGCGCATTCCCTCTCTCTGTCTTCTCAACAGCGGGTTTGTGTGTTTTATTTTGCAATGCTGTGGACTGAACCCAGGATCTCATGCAGACCAGGCAAGTACTGTGCCACTGAGTCAGTGCAGCAGTTCTTTCTGGTCTTTTCTAGCCCATGAAGTCTAGGATTATTTCATGTAAGTCTTTTCTTCTTATGTACCTACATAGAAATTGTATTCCAATTTGAATGTGGTTTAGGCTAATAATTTCACTTTCCTTATCAGAATATGTTATGAAATTTGAGGCTTTAACTGTAAGAAATAGCCAGAATGGTATTTGTCAAACAATAACAAATTTTCTGTGTTGAATATCATTGAATCTTGTTTAGTACTTAACCATTACTTACCTTTCACAAATGTATTCAATGTTATAAATGTTCACTTTTACTTAATGGAGCTGTAATTAACCTATTTTTTAATTGTATAGAAATTTACAGCAACAATGTCAACACCAGATAAGAAAGCTTCACAGAAGATTGGTTTTCGATTACGGAACCTACTCAAGCTTCCAAAAGCACATAAATGGTGCATATATGAGTGGTTCTATTCAAATATAGATAAGTATGTATCATGGCTTATATCCTGAATATTACTTGAACCAAAAATTTAAGTTTTTCAAATGTTAAAAGCTACAACCTTTTCTCTAAGCTTATCTTCATCTTATTTTTTCTTGAGTTCACTCTTTTCTTTTTCTCTTCTCTTCTCTCTTACTTTTTTTTCTTTGTGTGGAGATAGGGTCTGGCTGGGTTGTCCAGGCTGGTCTTGAACTCTAGGGCTCAAGTGATTCTTCTGTTTCAGCCTTCTGAGTAGCTGGGGCTAAAGATGTACACATTTGTGTCTACTGTTGAATCCAGTTTTCTATTCCTCGTTTCAGTTTGATTCATGTCTATTTCTTATAGACTTTTAACTTTTTTCGTTACCCCTTTGGAGATTAAGTTATACAATTTGGTGAAAAATGAAATGAGAAGTGTAATTTTTGCATTACAATTAACAATGACAATAAATAGGGTTACTCTAAGACAAAGCATTGTTTTCAGTGAGTAGATTTATTTTATAATTCTTGAGAGTTGTAAGAGCTAGTGTAATTTCAAACTAAGTTAAAAACAACTCAGCAAAATTTTTAGGCAGGTAGTCGTTATATTTTCTATATAGTACCTACACTTTAGCTATACATAAATATTTAAGTAGAATTATAATGTATACCTAAAATATACCAATACTCAATAAATGGGAGAAAAAAATTGAGAATGTAGTATAAAGATTTGGCTGAAATTCATATTTTGGACAATAAAATTTATTGAGTAAAAATTCTGATTTCTAACCCATCCTTATATGCTATGATTGGTGCTTGGTTTGCTGAGTATTTATTTTTACTTCCCTTCTATTTTCCAAACCAACTGCCTATTCCAAAGCTGTGTATCTCAGATATTCATATTTGAGCACAGGTATTTAGGTATTTTTGTGAAGACTGCTTTCCCAAACTCATGAATGGAATTTTTATTTATTTTATTTTATTTAATTAATGGGTTTATTTATTTATTTTTAAGACAGGGTCTCACTTTGTAGTTCAGGCTGGCCTTGAGCTCACTATGTAGCCCAGGCAAGCCTCGAACTCCGCAGTCCTCCTGCCTCGACCTCCCAAGTGCTGGGATTACAGGCATGAGCCACCACGTCCGGAAGAATTTTTATTTTTATTTTATTTTATTTTTTATTTTATTTATTTATTTATATTTTTTGAGACAGAGTGTAGTTCAGGCAAGCTTCAAACTCAGCAATCCTCCTGTCTCTGCCTCCTGAGTGCTGGGATTACAGGCGTGAGCCACCACGCCCAGCACTGTGGTATGTGGTATTGATTGCTGGTGGGTGTGAGTTACCACGCCCAACATTGTATGTGGTTACTGGGATCAGAACTCAGGACCTTGCACTTGCGAGGCAGGCACTGGAACCACTGAGCTAAATCTCTGGCCCAAGAATTTTTATTTTTGTGCACAGGTTTTCTATATGCTTATGAAGGTTTTAAGAGTGTCTTATTGTGGTCTGAGTTCTGAGATTCCCAAAGTCTAATCTAACCCTCAAGCATCCCCTCCTGTTCTAAGAATAGTTTAATCCTGACTCTTTGGTAATGATATTACCTTTGGGACAAAGATCTTGTTTATCTTTGTTAGCTCTAGTACCAGGGCCAGGCTAGCTTCCTAGAAAGAGACTCACTCATATCCCCATGTAGGAGATGAACAAAACTCACTGTCTCCAGGAATCTAAAGCACATAGTGTTTCACGAGTGCCTTTTAGATGTTAATTATTTCACAAGTGCCAAGGATTTAGTTTTAGTTCTTTGAATTTTTGGCTGTTTTGTGTATAAATGGGGTAGAAGTGAGAGTTAGCATTTTGTTATTAATATGATTAGGAAAATTGGAATACATATCTTGAATTTTACATATTTTAAGAAAGTAACACATTATATATTAACCAATAAAATGCTATTTCTGTTTTACAGACCACTTTTTGAGGGTGATAATGACTTCTGTGTATGTCTAAAGGAATCTTTTCCTAACTTGAAAACAAGAAAGTTAACAAGAGTAGAATGGGGAAAGATCAGACGACTTATGGGAAAACCACGGAGGTAAAAGTAAAGTTTTGTTTAAAACCAGTAAATAGTTGAATACTTATTACTATCATTACTACATTAGTTGCTTTACTTTATTATTTGATGTTACTAGAGATGAAACCTAAGGCATTTGCACTAAGCTACATCCCTAGCCCCTGTTGATTTTTTAAAAAATTATTTTGAGGGCCCAGCATTGTGGTGTGTGGTACTGACTGCTGGTGGGTGTGAGTCATCACACCTGGTATTGTTGTATGTAGTTACCAGGGATTGAACTAGGAACCTTGTACTTGCCAGGCAGGCACTGGAACCACTGAGCTAAATCTCATGCCCTCATGAAGCTTTTTTTAACAGTGAATTGGTAGTAGTATGGGAAGAGGTATTCTTCTATACACTGCTGGTGAGAGATTAGTATTGTTTTTTGGGGGGCAGGGTCTCGCTTTGTAGTTCAGGCTGGCTCTGAGCTCACTATGTAGCCTAGTCAAGCTTCGAGCTCAGCAATCCTACTGTCTCTGCCTCCTGAGTGCTGGGATTACAGGCATGAGCCACCACGCCCGGCACTGTGGCATGTGGTATTGATTGTTGGTGCGCATGAGTCTCCATGCCCAGCATTGTATGTGGTTACCAGGGATCGAACTCAGGACCTTGCACTTGCGAGGCAGGCACCAGAACCATTGAGCTAACCCTCCGGCCCCAAGAGATTAGTTTTATATAATCATTGTAGAGGGCAGTTTGATAATAGTCAAATTTATAAATATCTACGTTCTTTGACCTTGCACTTCTAAGAATTTATACCATAGAAATATTAGCACATAGATGAAATGTACATACTTTATTTGTAATAGCAAAAGATTGGCAACAACTGAGATGTCCATAAATATGGGAATGATTAAAGTGTGGTACCTAGAACAGAAAACTCTAAAATTGCTTAGTATAAAAAATAATATTGGGCCACAGTTTTAGCTCAGTGGTTCTGGCACCTGCCTAGCAGGCACTGGGTCCTGAGTTGGATCCTGGTAACCACATACAATAGTACCAGGCCTGGTGACTCACAATCAGTGCCATATACCACAGTGCCAGGTGTGATGGCTCATGCCTGTAATCCCAGCACTCAGGAGGCAGGCGGAGGCATGAGGATTGCTACATTCGAGGCTTGCCTGGGCTACATGGTGAACTCAGGGCCAGCCTGAACTGCAAAACAAGACCCTGTCACAAAATAATAATAACATCGACTATGAGTATAGCTCAGCAATAGAGTGCATGATTAGCATTCAATCCCTAGTAACGAAATGAGCTCTGTATATATTGACAACAAAAGTGATTGCTAGGATATATTAATGCAAAATAAGCAGAGGTGCATACTATAACTTTGTAGTTTAAGCTGGCTCCGAGCTCACTATGTAGCCCATGCAGGCCTCAAGCTCAGCAATCCTCCTGCTTCTGCCTACCTCCCAAGTGCTGGGATTATAGGCATGAGCCACCATGCCCAGCACTGTAGTGTGTGGTACTGATTGCTGGTGAGTGAGTCATCAGGCTCAGTATTGTTATATGTGGTTACCAGGGATTGAATCAGAGACCTTGAACTTGCTAGGCAGGCTCCGGAACCATTGAGCTAAATCTCTGGCCCTGCATAAGCTTTTTAATAGGATGAGATACCATTTGCTGATTTCTTCTGCTAGTTTTTGTGCTATAGAGGTTTTGTTCATAAAGTCTTTCCCTAAGCTCCAGGAGTTCTATCTAACCTGTTTTGTAGCAGCATTAGTGTTTCTGTTTTAATGCTTAGGTTTCTAATCTACCTTGAATTTAGTATAGTGCATGAGAATATTCATTTTTTGTCATTAGGAAGATCTCAAGTTCAGGCCCATCCTGGGCTCAATGGCAACTTAACAAAACCTTAATTTAAAATTCAAAAATGTATATTTATAATATTTTTTATTAAAAATTTTTAAATTTACTTATTTATTTTTTTTTTTTTTTGAGACAAATTCTTGCTATGTAGTTTAAGCTGGCCTGGACCTCACTAAGTAGCCCAAACAAGCCTCAAACTCACAGCAATCCTTCTGCCTCTGCCTCCCAAGTGCTGGGATTACAGGTTTGAGCCAGCATGCTTGGCACTGTGGAATTTGGTACTGACTGCTGGTGGGTGTGAGTCACCACTCCCACTGTTGTTGTTTGTGGTTACCACAATTGAACCAGGGATTTTGAGCTTGTTGGCAAGCACTGGAACCACTGAGCTAAATCTCTGAACCCTGTTTATGTTTTTTTGAGCCAGGGTCTTACCATGTAGTTCAGGGTGGGCTTGAGCTTAGAGTGATTTGCCTGCCTCAGCCTCCTGAGTTCTTGGATTATAGGTATATGCCACTGTGCTTGGTTTAAAATAAAAAGTTGTAAAAGGGACTGGTAATACAGCTCAGTACAAAAATCCTGGGATCAATCCATTGTACAGGAAGGAAAAAAAATTTATGAAGCTATTCAACTTTCTAATAACCCAGTGGTTTGTTTTGTCATATTCTTCAGATAGATAGAGAGAGAGAGAGAGAGAGAGAGAGAGAGAGAGAGAGAGAGAGAGAGAGAGAGAGAGAGAGAGAGAGATAGCTTAAACAAGTATTGACATTCAAAAGTTGGAGTGCATTGGCTTAGATTTTCTGTACATTTCCAGTCCTTATATATCATTGTTCACTGTGATCCACTTGAAAATTGTTAGTTTTTGCTTGTTGTTTCTTAGTTTTTGAGACTATTGAAATGAAAATAAAACTTATAATATGCCTTTGAGAAAGTCATGTTCAAATACTTGGATTCATTTTGGAGTTTGAAAACGGAAGGCCCTAGAGAAGGACAAATTCAGTATTCAAACTGCAAGACGAAGTGTCATTAAAAACCCACCCAACAGAAATCTCATTTTAAATGTCTATATTAGCTTGTTCCCCAGGTCAGAGAGAAAATGCCATGTTCTTCTGATTAGAATATTGAAGTTGTACTTCATCCTTATTATCAGTCCCAGGTTCCAAACCTGATTGTTCCAAAGGTTGGTGTAGAAAGGGAGGACTAAAAAAAAAAAGAGGAAGAAGAAAAGAAGGACTTAAATTTGTTTGTGTACACATACTTGTCTGGAAAGGTTTGGTTTTATTTAGGGGTTTTTTGTTTGTTTTTGAGACAGGATTTGTATGTAGTTCAGGTTGCCTCAATCTTTTTTTTTTTTTTTTTTTTTTTGAGACAGGGTCTCGCTTTGTAGTTCAGGCTGGCCCTGAGCTCACTATGTAGCCCAGGCAAGCCGCCACGAATTCAACAATCCTCCTGTCTCTGCCTCCCGAGTGCTGGGATTACAGGCGTGAGCCACCATGCCCGGCACTGGTGTGGTATGTGGTATTGATTGCTGGTGGGCGTCAGTCACCACACCCAGCATTCTCTGTGGTTACTGGGTTCGAACTCAGGACCTTGCATTTGCAAGGCAGGCGCTGGAACCACTGAGCTAAATCTCTGGCCCAGGCTGCCTCAATCTTAACTGTGTATTCCTGACTGGCTTAAACTCAAAGCAATCCTCCTGCCTCAACCTCTGGAGTGTTGGGATTTTAGACATGTGCCACCGCACCTGGTTTTTTGGTTTCTTGTTTATTTGTTTGTTTTAAATTTAAAGGGAAGCTATTTCTACTGTCCTCTTTAAAAATAGAGTACTCAAGGGGCTGGAGATTTAGCTCAGTGCTTCTGGCACCTGCCTCGCAAGCACAAGGTCCTGAGTTCAATCCCTGGTAACCACATACAATGCTGGGCGTGGTGACTCCAACCCACCAGCCATCAATACCACATACCACAGTGCAGGGTGTGGTGGCTCACACTTGTAATCCCAGCACTAGGGAGGCAGAAGCAGGAGGATTGCTGAGTTCGCGGCTTGCCTGGGCTATATAGTGAGCTCAGGGCCAGCCTGAACTACAAAGCGAGACCCTATTTCAAAAAAAAAAATAGAGTACTCAAAAGAAGGTGAAGTAGGCAGGAATGGTAGTGCATGCCTATAATCCCAGCATTCAGGAGTCTGAGGCAGGAGGATCACTGAAAGTTCAGGGCCTGTCTAGCCTACATAGTCAGTTTAAGGCCAATTTGGACTACATAATCAGACTCTTATCTCAAAAAAAAAAAAGAATGATGGGCCCGAGATTTAGCTCAGTGGTTCCAGTGCCTGTCTAGAAAGCTCAAGGTCCCTTGTTCTATCCAGGTAACCGCATACCACAACCACAGTGCTGGGCGTGGTGGCTCATGCCTGTAATCCCAGCACTCAGGAGGCAGAGGCAGGAGGATTGCTGAGTTTTAGGTTTGCCTGGGCTACATAGTGAGCTCAGGGCCAGCCTAAACTACAAAGTGAGACGCTGTCTCAAAAAACTAAAAAACTCGGGAGGCAGAGACAGGAGGATTGCTGAGTTCGTGGCGGCTTGCCTGGGCACCATAGTGAGCTCAGGGCCAGTCTGAACTACAAAGTGAGACCCTGTCTCAAAAAAAAAAAAAAAAAAAAAAAAAAAAGAATGGTGAGTACAAAAGAGGCAGTGAGATAGACGGTCAGATTCTGAGTTTCTATATAGGATAGTTATCAGTTTATATGATTTTTATAATTTATTCTAGATGTTCTTCTGCATTTTTTGAGGAAGAGAGATCAGCATTAAAACAGAAACGGCAGAAAATAAGGCTCTTACAACAAAGGAAAGTGGCAGATGTTTCACAATTCAAAGATCTCCCAGATGAAATTCCTTTACCCTTGGTTATTGGAACCAAAGTTACAGGTAAGTAAAGACAACCTTGTAACTTCAGCAAGATAATTTCTACTAGAGATCTAGAAGGTTTACTTGCAGTTCTATAATAATTTACTGTAGATGTTATATGTGAAGTATATTTTTAAGGTAATTTTTAAAAAGTATGTTGATTCAATGTACCATATAGTAAAGCAAAGTGGTATGAAGGTGAAATTTAGAATTCATTGGGCTAGTTATGGCTACACATTGTTTAAATTTTAAATTACTCTATTTTGCTTTCACTATTTTGTTTTTGGTACCTTGGATTGAACTTGGACCTTGTACTTTTGAGACAGGTGCCAGAGCCACTGAGCTAAATGCCTGGCGTTTCTTTTTTATTTTGAGCCAGGGTCTCACTGTGTAGTTCAGGCTGGGCTTGCTCTCAGTTTGTAACCCAGGATGACCTTGAACTCACAACAATCCTCCTTCCTCAGCCTCTCAAGTGCTGGGATTACAAGTGTACACCATCATGCTCAGCCTCACACATTTGTTTTTTTTTCTAACCAATCCTGTCTAGGTGGTTCACTGCTACTATATATTTGTGGGTTTGGGATCTACAGATAATTCATTTTTTTTTTCCTACCACATTGCTTAATTAGATGCTATTTTATGCATGATTCAAAGTGAAAATTATTCTTTACAATAAATAGTCTTAATTTCTTTTGAAAACCTTTTTTAAAAATTTATTTATTTATTTATTTATTTATTTTGAGGCAGGGCCTCACTTTGTAGTTCAGGCTGGCTTTGAGCTCACTATGTAGCCCAGGCAAGCCTGGAACTCAGCAGTCCTGCCTCTGCCTCCCTAGTGCTGGGATTACAGGCATGAGCCACCATGCTGGGCACTGTGGTATGTGGTATTGATTACTGGTGGGCATGAGTTACCACGCCCAACACTGTATGTGATTCTGGGATTGAACTCAGGACCTTGCGCTTTGCGAGGCAGGTGCCAGAACCACTGAGCTAAATCTCCGGCCCTGTGTTAAATTTTTAGTATAAAATTTCATTTCCTTTGATTTTTTTCAAAAGATTTTTTTTGTTTGTTTGTTCGTTTGTTTTTTTTGAGACAGGGTCTTGCTTTGTAGTTCAGGCTGGCCCTGAGCTCACTATGTAGCCCAGGCAAGCCTGGAACTCAGCAATCCTCCTGTCTCTGCCTCCCAAGTGCTGGGATTATAGGCATGAGCCACCACACCCCGCACAAAAGATATTTTTGAAAGTGTTCTTGTTGTTGTTGTTGCTGGTGCTCCATATGCAGCAGCTGTACATTTTTTACATCATACTCTACTTTAGGGTGAGAGTAACTGTAGAAATAGCTTCTCTCCACTGTACCTAGGTTTTCACTTCCTTTTTTTTTCTTTTCTTTGTTTTGAGACAGGGTCTGACTGTAGTTTAGGCTGGCCCTGAGCTCACTATGTAGCCCAGGCAAGCCTCAAACTCAGCAGTCCTCCTGCCTCTGCCTCTAGAGTGTTGGGATGACAGGTGTGAGCCACTATGCCTGGCTTCATTTCCTTTAGTTTTCATTTTACACATTATATTTGTGTGATGGGGCCCAGGATATAGTGTGATAATAGTTCTTGATTCAAATAATCTATGTTTTTCATTTTTGTTTTTGTTTGGTACTGGTGATTGAACTCAGGATCTTGCTCTTGTGAGGCAGGCATGGTGCCACTGAGCTAAATCTTCAACCCCAAATAATCTATGATTTTGCTAAAGTAATGAAGATGGGGGGGAAAATTGCATGTATAGAATATTTGTGTCTACATATTTACCATTTCTCATACTCTCCATGCTACAGATTTTATTGTCTGATATTTTCTTTTATCACTGAAGATTTTTTTCTCCCTCCCTTCTTTACTCTTTTCCTCCTTCACTCTTCCTGCTTTCCTTTCCTCTTCATTTCCCCTCTTGTTCTTCTTCTGCCTTGCCCTCCCTGTCTTTGTGGTAGTGGGTATGAGATCCAGGGTCTTGCACATGCTAAGTAAATGTTCTACCACTGAGTTACATCCCTAGCAGTATCTCTTCTTAATTAGCTCTCCTAGCAACACATTCTCTTTGTTTTTCTTTGTGTGAAATAGTTTCATGGAATACAGACTCTTCACTGACAGTTTTTTCATGTTAGCATATTTGACATGTCACTGTTCTGCATCCTGATCATTTCTTTTTTCTTTTTCTTTTTTTAAGACAGGGTCTCGCTTTGTAGTTCAGGTTGGCTTTGAGCTCACTATGGAGCCCAGGCAAGCCTCGAACTCAGCAATCCTCCTGCCTCTGCCTCCCAAGTGCTGGGATTACAGGCGTGAGCCTCCATGCCCGGCATCCTGACTATTTCTGATGTCCAGGCTCCTACCCCTGATGGCCACTCATGGGCACAGGAAGTAGCTTGGGTTACATACCTTTCTGAGAGCAGTACCCCATGGCTTTACCATTTCTGATACTGTTTCTATTGCAATATACCTGTTAATTGTGCTGCATTCCTGTATGTAGAGTTCTATTCCCCTTGCTGTTTGAGTATTCTGACTTTGCTCTTAGATTTTAGAAACTTGACTATATATTGCTTCCCAGCCTTTTAACTGAGATCAAATACAGAAATTTCACTATTATGTGTCTAGTGTAAAGCCTTTTGTGTTTATCCAACTTGGAGTTCATTGAGCTTGGATCTTGTACTTGTCAGTTTTTTGTTGCTATGATGAATTACATAGGCTGGATAGAGAAAAAAGGTTTGCTTAGCTCACAGATTTGGGGGCCAAAAGTCCAAACAATATCGTCCCAGCCCTGCTTGGTTCCGGCACAGGCTCCTTTGCCTCCCTTGACATGGCAGGTGGCATCATGGTAGGAGCACATGAAAGAGGAGAGATCACAGGGTGACTCGGGAAGCTAGACTGCAGAGAGGGCCAGGCTCCTACCCCTGATGGCCACAGGAAGTAGCTTGGGTTACACACCTTTCTGAGGACAGCACCCCTTGGTTTCTCCCTGGTCTCTCCTCAACAGTCCTACACTGTGGGGTCAGGCTTCCCACACAGGGACCCTGGAGGACAAGCCATAACCACACCACAACTTTTCTTAAAAAGTATGGGAGATTTCCAACATTATTTTCCCCACTGCTGTTTTTACTCTTTTCTCTCTTCCCCTCTGGAACTCTTGTTATCTTGGTATATTTGACTTCTTCCTGCAGTTGTCAGAGGCCCTTCATTTTTCTTGAATCTTTTCTTACTGGTATTAGGCTTCAATAATTTCTAAATTGTGTGTCTTTAATAAAGGAGAATATGGACTTGAGCCCAAAAGCAAAGAAAATGGAATTACATCAAACTAAAAGGCTTCTGCACAGTTAAGGATCAGTCAGCAAAGACAAGGAACAATCTACAAAATGGAAAAAATACTTGCGAGCCTGATAGAGTTAATATTCTAAAATATGCAAGGAGCTCAAGTAACTCACAGCAAGAAAACAACGTGAAAAAAATGGGCAAGCTGCCTAGATAGTTCTTTCAATGTGTAACACACACACACACACACACACACACACACACATTTATGCACAGACACAGATGGCCAGCCAGTATATGACACAATATTCAACATTATTAATCATCAGGGAAATGTCAGTGAAAACTACAATGAGGTATCATTTCCTACCTATTAGAAGGGCTAGTCTCAAAAAGATGACTAACAGATGTTGGCAAGGACACAGAGAAAAAAGAATCTTATACATTGTTGATGGAAGAGGAAAGTAGTCAATATGGAAAATAATATGGAAGTTCTTCTAAAAGTTATTAATACAATTGCCATATAATATATAATCACACTACTGGGTACATATGCAGGCAGGCGCAGCACCACTGAGCTATATTCTCAGCCCTTCTCTTTTTATTTTGCAGTAGTTTCCCTAAGTTGCTAGGGCTGATCCCAAGCTTGTGGTCTTCCTTCCTCAGTTTCCCAAGTACTTGGGGTTAACAGGGTTGCATCCCCATGACAGATTTCTTTTTTTAATTAAACTACTAACAATGTCTTGCTTATGAATATAGTGGCCAGTTATTTTGTTGGCTTTTTTTTTTTTTTTTTTTTTTTAAGACAGGGTCTTGCTTTGTAGTTCGGGCTGGCTCTGAGCTCACTATGTAGCCCAGGCAAGCTTTGAACTCAGCAATCCTCCTGTCTCTGCCTCCCGAGTGCTGGTATTACAGGCGTGAGCCACCACACCCGGCTTGTTGGCTTTTTAGAAGTTTAAACTATACATTCCTTTAAAATAGTTTTCCCTTCATTTGGTAGCTATGTGGTTTCGTTCATGTATCAAATTAAGGATGATCATTTTGTTTTGTTTGAAAAACATCTTTTTGTTATTCCTCTAAACCTAAAATAAAGCACAGGCTTATTCTGAAACTATTTAGAGTGCACCACCATACCTTGTGTGGTTTAAATTACATATTTGGAACTGTTTTATATTTGACAATTCTTTATATCTCCCAAGCACAATAATGCCTATATTTGTTTCCTCAGCACGACTGCGTGGTGTTCATGATGGTCTGTTCACAGGACAAATAGATGCTGTGGATACTCTTAATGCTACTTATAGAGTGACTTTTGATAGGACAGGGCTTGGAACTCATACCATCCCTGACTATGAAGTTCTTGTAAGTAGTCTTTCATGATACATATGACACAGATTATGTAGTTTTCTTAAAAGCTGTTTTCTGTATAGAATCAAGAAGTAAAATTTAGAGTAGATATTGAATAAATTATACCACCATTAAGTCTTCATGTTAGTGAATAAAATCTTCAAATCTCCCCTTTCAAAAAAAGGAAATTTTTGACCCAGCATAGTCTGGGCAGTTGGGAGGCTGAGAGAGTTATTGAGTCCAGGAGTTCGAGGCCAGCCTGGGCAGCATACTCCATCTCAGAACAAACAAACAAACCCACAGTCTTAAAACACATGTTGAAAATTGCTTTTATGTTTCATTAATGTAATTTTCAGTATGAAATACTCAAGAATTTTTCCTTGACTAAGAATTGAGTTTGATTAGAGTAGAACATATTTATGTAGTCTAAATGCTGATAACCAAAGATGGCCGTAGAACACTTTATTTAGTTAATTGAGAATTCTTTGAACTGTTTTGATCCTTTGATCTTTTTCTTCCCACAGTTCTCTTTCTCTTTTGTGGTTCAGCCTTTTCTCAGCAAAGTAGTGTCTTTATTCTCTGATTCTTTGATATTCTTTTTTGTTGCTTTTTGGAGACAGGGTCTCGCTTTGTAGTTCAGGCTGGCCCTGAGCTCACTATGGTGCCCAGGCAAGCCGCCGTGAACTCAGCAATCCTCTTGTCTCTGCCTCCCGAGTGCTGGGATTACAGGCATGAGCCACCACGCCTGGCATTGTGGTATGCGGTGTTGATTGCTGGTGGGCGTGAGTCTCCACGCCCAGCATTGTATGTGGTTTCCGGGGATTGAACTCAGGACCTTGTGCTTGCGAGGCAGGCGCCGGAACCACTGAGCTAACCCTCCGGCCCTTTTTTTGCTTTTTTTGAGACAGGGTCTCGCTTTATAGTTCAGGCTGGCCCTGAGCTCACTATGGTGCCCAGGCAAGCCGCCGCGAACTCAGCAATCTGCCTGTCTCTGCCTCCCGAGTGCTGGGATTACAGGCGTGAGCTACCACGTCTGGCATTGTGGTATGCAGCGTTGATTGTTGGTGGGCGTGTCTCCATGCCCAGCATTATATGTGGTTACCGGGGATCAAACTCAGGACCTTGCACTTGCGAGGCAGGCGCCGGAACTATTGAGCTAATCCTCCAGCCCTGATTCTTTGATATTCTATAAAAATCATAGAATATATCATACAGACATAGACTCTAAGAAATTATATATGTCAAGGTAAATGTAATGTTTATAAAAGTTAAATGATGGGTAAAGTTCTCTGAGTGTTGTGGTTTCTCTGTTCCCAAAGAGTAATGAGCCTCACGAAACCATGCCAATTGCTGCCTTTGGACAGAAACAGCGGCCATCTCGATTTTTTATGACTCCCCCACGGTTACATTATACACCTCCCCTCCAGTCACCAATTGCAGTAAGTAATATTTTAGAAACACTGTATTTCAATTATGAATACAATCTATCCTCTTACGAAGTATATATCTATTATGATAACTTATTCTACTGTTATAACTTACTTGTATTACTTTGGGGTATCAAATATATAAGTACAGTGGACCCTTAAGTTATGACTGGGCTGACATATGAACAACTTGGGTTAATTAAGTTAATGGAAGATTCATCTGCCTCTTGTTATCTACAGTGTGTGCCCAAGTCAACATCCAGATCTCAGCTGTGTTGACTTATTTACAACCAGCCTTCAGGAACCCATCCAATTCCTAAGTCAAGGGTCCACCTTAGTTATTTGAGCTCTGGAAATAATTTTTCTTTTTACTGGATTTTAATGCAATAGAACGTCTTTATCTAAAAATATGATACTTTTAAACAGTCAGTGATTGTCATTTATTCCCATAGGACAGTGATCCTTTATTAGGGCAATCACCTTGGAGAAGTAAAATTTCTGGCTCTGACACTGAAACATTGGGTGGTTTTCCAGTAGAATTCCTTATTCAAGTGGTAAGAATTCTTATGAATATCTTGCTGTTCATTTAAAAACTCAGAATCTTTTGTGTTATTAAAAGTAGAAAACTGTCCAGATATTTTTTATATTATATATATGTAGGTTTTATATTATATATATATGTAGGTTTTAAGGACTGCTATTTTCAGCAAAGCTTGAAAATGAAAGGCAAAAATTACTCAGAGTGGGCCAGAGATTTAGCTCAGTGGTTCCTGTACCTGCCTGGCAAGCACAAGGTCCCTGGTTCAATCCCTGGTAACCTCATACAACAATACTGGGCATGGTGACTCATGCCTATCAGCAATCAGTACCACATATATGCCACAATGCCAGGCCTGGTGGCTCATGGCTGTCATCCCAGCACTCAGGAGGCAAAAGCAGGAGGACTGCTGAGTTTGAGGCTTGCCTGGGCTACATAGTGAGCTCAGGGCCAGCCTGAACTGCAAAGCAAGACCGTGTCCAAAAAAAAGACTCAGGGGTCTTTCTTATTTGACCTTTTTCCTAAGACTAAAAGTGGCTATTTACATTTTAAATACTTAAGAACTAGACTATAAGAAACCTAACTCTAAACCAGGTGTGGAGCCCCATGCTGTCATGCCATCACTCTTGGGAGGCTGATCACAAATTGAAGCCCCACCTGGGGAATTTAGCAAACCTTGACTCAAAAAACAACAGTGGTCTGAGGATGTAACAGTACAAAACTGGGTTCTATCTTCAGTAACACACACACACACACAGTCTATATTGAAGTAAGTATGTAAATATTATGTGTAATAATCTTCTTTAGTGGCCAGCTTTTTAAAATTTTATTGAGGGCTGCAGATTTAGCTCAGTGGTTCCAGTGCCTGCCTGGCAAGCGCAAGGTCTCTAGTTCGATCCCTGGTAACCACATACAATAATACCAGGCATGGTGACTCACGCCCATCAGTAGTCAGTACCACATACCACAGGGCCAGGCATGGTGGCTCACGCCTGTCATCCCAGCCCTCAGGAGGCAAAGGCAGGAGGATTGCTGAGTTCAGGGCTTGCCTGGGCTACGTAGTGATCTTAGGGCCAGCCTGAACTACAAAACAAGAACCTTTCTCAAAAAAAAAAAAAAAAAAAAAAACTAACGAAAACAATTAAGTGTTTATGTTTTGGTAGTTGAGGCTATTTTGTGGAAAAATCTTGTCATGTGTGTACCTGTGTAGAGCCTTCTCTGTTAATCTTATGTTCTTAATTACCCTTACAATATAGTTTCTTACACCTTTTGGCTTCCAAAGGTAGAGTCTTACTTTTTAGTTTAAGCTGACCTTGAACCTGTGGGAATTCTCCTGCCTCAGCTTCCTGTGTGCTGAGGCACCACCATGCCTGGCCCAAAGATAAATATTTTCATATGAAAGATTAAAAATATGAGAAGATCCAAGACTTACCCACAAGTGGAACATGGAACACTTTTTTGGTGTTTAGGGAGCAGGGAGCAGATTGAGAAAGGTCAAGGGAGAACCATAAGCAAATTGCTCTTATATCTAGTACCTCTAAAGAACTTATGTTTTGATTGATACTTATATGGTTGTTTTTTATTTTTAATTTAATACTTTGTTTTTCTAGAGGAATTTTAGGTTCACAGAAGAATTGAGAGGAAGGTACATATAGATATTTTCTGTATACTCCTGCATAACACAGGCATGATTCATTCCCCATGGGTATAGTACAATTGTTACAGCAGGGGTTGCAATGAGAGGAATGTCACCCAGAGACCATAGAATTCATGTGGCTTCATTCTTGGTGCTGCATATTTCAAAGTTTTAGACAAAGCTATCAGTAACTATAGCATTATATAGAATAGTTTCTCTGGGGCCGGAGGGTTAGCTCAGTGGTTCCGGTGCCTGCCTCGCAAGCGCAAGGTCCTGAGTTCGATCCCCGGTTACCACATATAATGCTGGGCATGGAGACACGCCCACCAACAATCAATACTGCATACCACAATGCCGGACGTGGTGGCTCACGCCTGTAATCCTAGCACTCGGGAGGCAGAGACAAGAGGATTGCTGAGTTCACGGTGGCTTGCCTGGGCACCATAGTGAGCTCAGGGCCAGCCTGAACTACAAAGCGAGACCCTGTCTCAAAAAGCAAAAAAAAAAAAAAAAAAAGAATAGTTTCTCTGCCTTTACAATCTTTTTTGCTCTGCATTTTCATCCTTTCCCTTCAGCCCCAGGTATCACTGATCTTCTCACTGTTTCCCTAGTTTTGCCTTTCCAGAATGTCATGTAGTTGGAATCATACAGTATATTTACTTTTGATATCTTTCACTTACTGATATACATTTAAGTTTCCTCCATGTTTTGGGAAGAGAAGGTTGGGTTTGAGGTGTCTTGCTATGTAGTTCAGACTGGCTTTGAACTCACTAGGGAACACAGGCTGGCCTTGAGCTCAGGGCACTCCTGCCTCAGTCTCCTCTAAGTGCTAGAATTATAGGCATGCACCACTGTGCCTTCTTTTTCTCTTCTCTTCTTTTTTCTCTTTTCTTTCCCTCCCCTCACCCTTCCCTTCCCCTCCCCTCCCCTCTCCTCCCCTCCCCTCCTCTCTTCTCTCCGATGGTCTTGCCATGTACTCCAGCTTGTCCTTGAACTCACTATGTAGCCCTAACTTGAGATCCTCCTGCCTCAGCCTCTGTAGGGATTACAGGCCTGTACCCCCATGCCCAGCTCATTCCATGTCTTTTCAAGATTTGATATCTCAGTTCTTTTAGAACTGAATCATATTCCATTGTATAAAGGTGCCACTGTCTGTGTAAAAATTCAACTGTGAAAGATGTCTTGATGCTTCCAAGATGATGGGGTTTTTTTGTTTGTTTTTATGGCAAGTCCTCAGACTCAAACTCAGGCCCTTTTGCTTGCAAAGTAGATGTGATACCGCTGAGCTAAATCCCCAGCCTCTTACTTCCAAGTTTTGACAGTTACAAATTATGGCTGTGAGATAAACAGCTGTTTATGATCTTTGTCAAGATAGGAGTTTTCTCTCCTTTCACATCTTGTAAACTACACCTAGAAGTTTGGCCAGGTCATTCCTTCTTTGCTCAAATAGTTAAAAACTTCCCCAGTCAATTAATTGTTTACCTAGTGGTAATGGTTTGTAAAAGAAATGCAAGGTAAATGTAACACTTTTCTTCTTTATTTCCCAACTTACTAAATAATGGGTTTAGTCACTAGCAATATTCTAACAAAGTTAATTTTAGGATTTTTTGTTTCTTTTCTTTTTAAGGACTAGTGTGAATTTTACAGATTTAAACATTCATGGTTCACTTCTTTGAAGTCATTATTCCTGTGGTCTACAAATTGTCCTGTTTTGAGCTGTAAAGGCTTGTTTAAGTTGACTCCTTACTCCTTTTATAATGTCCTAGTTACATATGGATTTTAAAATAATATTTTCTTTGGGAGGCAGAGGATTGCTGAGTTTGAGGCTAGCCTGGGTTACATAAAGAGCTCAGGGCCAGTGAGACCCTATCTTTAAAAAAAAAAATAACAATAATAATAATATTTTCTTGTCAGCTAATCAATATATAAAATAAAATGTTTTGCTATATTTATATTGGGACAATAAAATTTGCTTAAATGTCATAGTGAATAATTGGCACTTGCTGTATCTAAAATACCTATATGTTTCTGTTTATTCTAAAACATTTCTTTGTAGACTAAATTATCAAAAATTCTCATGATTAAAAAGGAACATATCAAGAAACTAAGGGAAATGAACACAGAAGCAGAAAAACTGGTAAGGATTTTTATTCTTTATTTTATAATTCCTTTTGTTTTAAAATGATGAGGCCTTTAATAGTGTTTTAAATATCTTATGGAAAATAATCCTGAGGTTATGTTATTTCTAAATCATCATTTGCTATTACTAGTCTTGTGATGTTAACATATGCTAATAAATAGTAGTGCAGTCCACTACTTTGCCCCAGACCCCATTATGCTCCTGAGTGTACAGCTGAGTCAGAGTCATGAATATATTAAGTTTTTGATAGATTCAAGAATATAGAATCTCCAGGACCTGTGCATCTGACTAAAATTATAATGACAGTGATTTTAAAAGTTGTTTCAAAATAAAAAATAAAAAAGTTGTTTCAGAATAAATCAAGAAAAACCCTAATTATTCATGTTCCAGTGGAGTACCTTGAATCTCATTATGCTGACAACAGTACATAGTTTGAAATTCATGAATGGTTTACAGTAGAGCCTTGAATTACAAACTGATTTGTGAGGGCTGGTTGTAACTCCTCCATCCAGCCTTTAAAGTCTCTCTCCCATATAGAAGAAAATCTCAGTGTCCTTGAGAGACGTTGGCCCAGGATTTCTCATTTAACTCCACACAAGAAAGGATGTTGTAATGTTCCTCCCAGAACTCTTTAAAAGTTAAATCTATATCTGAATCTATGTAGAAGTGCAAACGGCTGGCATTCAGTACTTTGGATATAAGATACAACTAAAATTTTGGGCAAAAAATAAGTTGTTTGTATGTCAGGCCATCATAACTTGAGGGGTCCCTGTGTTTCTGGAATTATCCATTTAATATATTTAAACAGTGATTAACTGCAAGTACCCAAAATCTGTGGAAGCAAAATCATAGATAATATAAATTCATAGTTAGCATTTGCCTGTCACAGATTATAATCCCTGTACTTGAGAGGCTGAGATAAGATCACTGAAAGTTTGAGGCCAGCCTGGGTTGTACATAGTGAGCTCAAGGCAAACCTAAAAAAAAAAAAAAAAAAAAAGTAAATAAAATAGCAAGAATGGTCAAAACATACAGAGTTTTGGTTAGGATAGATAAATTCTGGAGATCTGTTACATGGCATAATTTCAGTAATATATTTTATACTTCCAAACTACTGAAAGAAGAACTTCAAAGTTTCTCACTACAAAAATATGTTAAGGGGCCGGAGATTTAGCTCAGTGGTTCCAGCGCCTGCCTTGTATGTGGTTACCAGGTCCTGAGTTCGATCCCTGGTAACCACATACAATGCTGGGCGTGGTGACTCAACACCCACCAGCCATCAATACCACATACCACAGTGCTGGGCGTGGTGGCTTGTGCCTGTAATCCCAGCACTCAGGAGGCAGAGACAAGAGGATTGCTGAGTTCCAGGCTTGCCTGGGCTACATAGTGAGCTCAGGGCCAGCCTGAACTACAAAGCAAGACCCTTTCTCGGAAAAAAAAAAAAATGTTAAGTGGTGGCTATTAATTTTTTAATCATTCCAAAATATACATTTATCAGCACTACATTGCAATCATAGTATATATATATATATATATATATATGATCTTTATCTATTGTATCCTAATAAAACTAAAAGGAAAATCATATACAGTACTTGGAGATTGAACAAATATTATATTCCATAAATAGGAGACTATTAAAAAGTACAATCAAAAAAACCAAAGGCCCGGGGAATTTAGCTCAGTGAGTCCAATGTCTACCTTGCAAGCATGAGGTACTGGGTGTGATCCCCAAGTTCAGTCCCTGGTACCACATACCATAATGCGGAGCATGGTGGCTCACACCTGTAATCCCAGCAATCAGCACCACACACCACAGTGCCAGGCGTGGTGGCTTATGCCTGTAATCCTAGCACTCGGGAGGCAGAGGAAGGATTGCTGAGTTAGAGGCTTGCCTGGGCTACATAGTGAGCTCAGGGCCAGCCTGAACAACAAAGTGAGACCCTGACTCAAAAATAGTTCATTTACTTGAAGCATGTCAAAATTTTCTAAACACGATACAAAACTAAGAAGTTATAAGAGGTAAATTTGCATACCTAAAAATGAAAAATTTCCTCATTGCAAGAAGCACCATGTAATAAGTAAAAAAAAATTGAGGGAACCTTTGTAGCTCATGTCATAAGACACTAATTTCTCTAACATATAAAATGCTCCCTCAAAACAATAAAGGAGGATTGCTGAGTTCCAGGCTTGCCTGGGCTACATAGTGAGCTCAGGGCCAGCCTGAACTACAAAGCAAGACCCTGTCTCAAAAAAAAAAAAAAGTGCTGGGCGTGGTGGCTCACACCTGTAATCCCAGCACTCGGGAGGCAGAGACAGAAG
>PVIC010030150.1:0-22086 GCA_004025085.1 Thryonomys swinderianus
AAAGTGTTAAATTCAATGCGTGCAATTACAGTGAGTTGTCTGGTTTCACTTACACAGTGAGCTGCCTGTGTTCTGGGAGGTTATGTAAAATTGTAGCTTTTGATATGCAGAGATCAAAATACCTCACTTCTCCACACTTTATAAAACACTAACTGATCACTAAAGAGAAAAGCACTGCATCACTCTAATGCATAAGTCAATTACTTTTCCTTTATTTGAGGAACAGTAAGATAAGGTGGGTGACAACTCTTTCATCACTGTAGAAAATTTTTCACATCAGCTTTTCATGGTGCACAGTTATGCTCCCTTTTTAATACTTAGCAATATGTAATAAGATGCTATTTCATAACTATTTAGCCACTACTTTCTTCAAAGCTTCGTATTATTGAGATACTAATAATATAATGGTAAATTACCAGCATCCATGATATATACTGAAATATCAACGTCTACAGAAATTTCTAAGCCTCATATATTTTCTCAAATTATGCCATACCTTTTCTAATTAGTTCTGACACCCAGGATGTAGTGAATTACAACAGTGATCTCTTAATTTAGTTTATTCATACATAATGCACATCTACACGTGAACAGAGTAAAATTCAGAAGCAGACTTAAAGAGACTCAGGCAAAGACTGACTATTAATAGCAATGTAGTTATCCACACATTTAGTAAATCTGTACTTCACTGACAAAGGAATTTTTGAGAGAACAATAATTACTGTCTATTGAGAATGCATATAAATGGCAAAGACGATCTAGAATTGAAAAGTCATATTTTTATCATAAAAATATTGTCACAGCAATTATGTGCCATACATTGTCTCACTAAGTACAGACTAAATTTTCTGTTCTCTGCTACAATGCAAACGTCCAAGACACTGGGAAAGCCGTAACTAAAATCTTAGGAGTGGAGGTTCAGAGGAGAAAACGGTGAGCCTCTTCATAGCCAGTGTAAACTACAATGGAAACTGACAATATTCAGGATCTAGAACAAGTGATTTGAAATAAGATTATCTATTCTAATATAGAAAGTTAGACATAAGCTGTGCTTTCCTCAATTTTGACTACGTACATATTTCACAGCCCAACATTCAAATTTAGCAATTAGGAAACATTTATATCTTAGTTTTAAAAATATAAACTATCAATAGCAAAAGAAATTCCAAAATCCTATCTATACGAATGTACCTTATCATAATAGTATATATTTAGTACTATCTAAATTATTTTATTAAATTAGTTTTAAAAATTAAATGCATGCTTTTGGTATGAATTTTTTAATGATTTTATGCAGTTAGCATTTACTATTATATATACATACACATACATACATTATATATTGTCTTTCCAAAATTTCTTAGCATTTACCTTGAAGTTTCTGATTCAGTCATGGATGATGAAAAATAGGAAACACTGAACTACATGTAGTGATAAAGTTCATACTATAGGACTTTATAGACTGGGTGATAAGATAATTTACCCACCAAAGCAGAAAATGAAGATATGAGTATTTATCATTTTGTCAAAAAAAAAAAAAAATCACACATATCTCAACCATCACTGAACACTCAGATATACCACAGATTAATATATTTACCTCTGGGACTTAACAGAATGAAATTGACAATGTCTAAGTTCATACAAACCAAACCTGAATCTAACCAAACCCAAAGTCATGGGAAAATTAATTTCCTCCTGAAACTGAGAAAACATTTTTATGGATCTGTAGAAGTGTCACTTCATGTATGTTGGCTGTCCCTTTGGTGAAATATTTATTACTAATATAATTTTTAAAAATTATATTAGTAATATGAAACTGATATAACATTTCACTATAAATGTAATCACATTTAATTTTATTATTCACTTTATGGATTACTAAATATTAGTATAGGTCAGTAGCACATCAGAAACTATTGATGAATTACAAAAATAAATTATAATTTCCTTCCACATTTTTCATAACTGGCATTCATTTCTGACCTGTTATTCATGATAAGCATCAAAAATTACAAATAGTTCAACACTGTTCATTGGTTATATGCATCAAAATTACAAATAGTTCAACATTATTCATTGGTTATATTTAGTTACAACAGAGATAATATAAAACCACTTCTACATTACTTTGGGGAATTTGTCTTAATTCGATAAAGGACTCTTTAAGAAAATCACGGTCTGGAGATTCCTCAGAAAACTAGGATTAGGGGTCCCATTTGACCCTGCTATTTCCCTGCTAGGAGTATACACAAAAGAATTCAAAGAATCAGTTTGTAAAGTCATAAGTGCGCCCATGTTCGTAGCAGCTTTGTGATAGCCCAATCTTGGAAACAACCCAGATGCCCATCAACTGCAGACTGGATAAAGATGCATGTGTGTGTTTTTTAATATCTAAAGTGGATTATTACTCTGCCATAAAGAATGATAGGTTTCATTCATGTGCAAATGGATACACCTTGAGGACACACTAATAAGTGAAATAAATAGATCACAGATATGCAAATACCATTATCTTTTCTCTGGTATGAGAACCTGTAGATGTAAGAGTTTTGGAATGTATGACAGATTTTGTAAAACAGGAAATATTCAAAGGGAATGTGGTGGGGGAACGTAATGAGGGAAAGAATAAATATGATTTGGAGAGAAAAAGAAACAGTATATATATATAAGGGGTGAGGGTTGTGGTGGGTAGGGATATGGGTAAATATGAGAATAAACTTGTGTCACATACTGATACAAATTCCCTAATGTTGAATGTGATTGTTAATTGTATACAAAACGTACCAAAAAAAAAAAAGTAGACGGGCCGGGCGTGGTGGCTCACGCCTGGAATCCCAGCACTCGGGAGGCAGAGACAGGCGGATTGCTGAGTTCGAGGCTTGCCTGGGCTACATAGTCAGCTTAGAGCCAGCCTGAACCACAAAGCAAGACTCTGTCTCAAAAAAAAAAAAAAAGGTAGATGCACTGGTTTTTCATTTGAGCGACTTAAGCACAAAGGTCAGGCCCGTACCTGTGTCTCCGCCCACCTGCCTCTCCTTCCCGCGCACCGGAGACCTCGGAACTCAGACAGCGACCCTCCAGCCGCCGCCATGATTCTTCCAGCCGCAGCCCCACTTGTTTCTCTGGCTCGTCCGGTCGAACGGTGTAGGAACCAACCCGCGAGCTGGGCTCGACGTGTCCGAGGGCTGAGGAAGGCGAAATATGAAGACACGCAAACTAGCTACAATTCGGGAAGCCAGCGGACCTGCGCCTCCTGAGACACAGAGCTCTGAGCGACCGGCCTCACTTCGGCTTTATCCGCTCGGTCAGGCCACGTGACTGGCAATTAGCGTTCGACAGGCTTCACCTGGCTTCCGCCTGCCCCAGAACTTCTCAGGTTAACCCACCTGGCCTCAGGTGTTTGCACCTTTCCCCGCAGCGCCTCGGCTAGCTTCTAGGCCCCCTTTCTCCTTGCACTCAGCGAGGAGGCCAATTAGCGCTCATTCTTCCCATCTGATCGCCACAGAACAAGTGTTAAGTGCTGTAATGAATACAAAATTTCAAGACTCATTCCTGTGCTACACGGATAGATTGGGAATGCCGAGGAATTTCCGCTGGAGAAAAATATCTAAAATCCAATTTAAATGAATGTAATATTTTAAAATTTTATTTTAGTAATGTGCATACATTCGCTCACCGTGGGGAATTGGTAATGGCATACTGCAATTTCAGCATAATTATTCCTTTACTTCCTCTTCCCTGTCCTCTCCTTTCCCAGATCTGTTTCTGTCTCTAGAGTCTCTGAAGGCAATATCGAGTCTCTCATGAATTCCCAAATACTCTACAGTGAGTGAAAAGCACCTCACAACCCATACAATAGATCTAAAAAATGTCATCGTGTTTTAAGAGGCTCAATAATTATTTATATGAAAGCTATTACGATTACCCCAGTAAACTTCTAAAAATTCACTACCTGATGTTCCATTTCATGTGTGTGCCTTAACTTATTTAACAGTCTGGAATTCACACTTTTTAATACAAAATTATCATAGACCTATTAAAGAAAGGTCTAATTATTATAGGTAGAAAAGCCAGCTAGACATATGTAGGCAGATAGGACTGGCCCTTGAAAGAAAACAAAAAAACCAACTTGGAGGTTACTGCTGCCGGTGAAAAGCTACCCCACCCATATAAGATAAATAGCTCATTAAAATTCCAAACAGGCAGCCATCAGATATTCTAAAAAAGGCGCGGACCTCCTGGGGTGGAGGGATGACACCTTAACCCACCTCAGAAAAGAGTCAAAGTCAAAATTCCTGTCTGATTGTTAATTCCCCACTGTACTCTTTGGTTAATTGTAACCCAACCACTTTTTAAAACCTTATTGGTAGCCCCCTATTTCAGACCCGCCTCACCTCGTGGCTTTGTTCCATAAAAGCCCTCTAAAAAGTGAAGTAGGGGGGTTACCCACTTTCCGGGCCCCCCTTCTTAAGGTAGAAGCTTTCTCTCTCAATAAAATTTTCCTACTCAAACCTCCGTTGTTCCTAAAATTCATTCTTCGATTTTTAGAGAACACGGACTCGCGTTTCAGGTGGGGAGTTAGGCCTTAACTGTCCTGCATCATAATTACTCCTCATTCCCATTACAGTTACAAAGTTCATAGCTTTCTAGATCTTAGAATAGAGATTAAGAATTAAGGTTGAATTGTTGAGTCTCATCATAAACTTATAACTGTGTTTGAGCTGGAATCACGAGTAGGTTGTTAAATTTTAATAACAAATATTCCAGGAAGTTGAACAGAAGCCCTTTCCACTGTACGGTTTGCTGGTTCTCACAGTGAGAATATCCCTGTCTTAGTTGATCATTTCCTGGATCTTAGATGATCCCCTGGGAGTAAAGATGATGTAATTCTTTTCAGTTCTACTTACGCTCATCCTATAAAAAAATACGTGCCTTGAATTCATTAACTTCACCTGGTCATTATAGAGTACCCCCTGGGATGTTTACATTTCTATTTTTTTTCTTGCTTTAGATTTTCTCTGCCAAATTAAAATGATCACACTAAGGTGTTTTCTTTGTATCGTACTCCTGTATAATTTACTCCTTGAAGTAAATGACCATATACTAGACACTTTTTCCATCTTCCAAACGTCTGTATTAGTAGCCATACAGGGACATTTGTATCATCACAAATGCTAATTTTGCTAATGAACGTATGAGAGTAAGGGTCTACTTAATCTAGATAGAAAATCTATAGATTTATTTCCAACTAAGGTCAGCTTCATGAAAACTGGCTGTATCCCAAAGACTTAATCAATTTCATTTAACATTAGTATTGGAAATCAATACCGTGGTTATTCTATGAAAGGAGAAGATTCTTCCTGAGCAATTAACAAATGAATGAGAGGTCGGTATGTATAGTCACAATATTGTTGATATATCCCAGACACTTATCCCGTAATGAGAGATAAATATTTTGATAGTCATTCCTAATAAACACCTCCTGGACCAATGCCTGTAGCCATTCTCTCTGACTAGGAGAGCAGGGCTAGCCAAGTCAACATAAAAACATTGTCACCCACTGTGATGGAAGTAAGAGAATCTTAAACATTTACTGGTGATTGTTTGCATATGCATTTCCTCTCTGTACATTCTTCCGGAAGTCTTACTGTATACATTGCCCATCCATTATCTCTGCAAACTCCCCATGACAGTATTATAGGTAGAAAAGCCAGCTAGACATATGTAGGCAGATATGACTGGCCCTTGAAAAGGAACAACAAAAAAAAACAACTTGGAGGTTACGGCTGCCAGAGAAAAGCTACCCCACCCATATAAGATAAATAGCTCTTTGAAATTCCAAACAAGCAGCCATCAGATATTCTAAAGAAGGCGCCAACCTCCTGGGGTGGAGGGCTAAAACTTTAACCCACCTCCCCGGAAAGGAGTCAAAGTCAAAATTCCTGTCTGATTGTTAATTCCCCACTATACTCTTCGGTTAATTGTAACCCGTACACTTTTTTTTTTTTTTTTTTTTTTTTTTGAGACAGGGTCTCGCTTTGTAGTTCAGGCTGGCCCTGAGCTCACTATGTAGGCTAGGCAAGCCTTGAACTCAGCAGTCCTCCTGTCTCGCCTCCCAAGTGCTGGGATTACAGGCGTGAGCCACCACGCCCGGCACTGCGTACACTTTTTTAAATGTTATTGGTAGCCCCCTATTTCAGACCCGCCTCACCTCGTGGCTTTGCTCCATAAAAGCTCTCTAAAAAGTGAGGTAGGGGATTACCCACTTTCCGGGCCCCCCTTCTGTCTCTCTTAAGGCAGAAGCTTTCTCTCTCAATAAAATTTTCCTACTCAAACCTCTGTTGTTCCTAAAATTCATTCTTCGATTTTTAGAGAACACGAAGTCACATTTCAGGTGGCGAGTTAGGCCTTAACTCACCTGCGTCGACAGCACATTGTGAACAGTATCATGTGTCACTTTCCGTGGAAGAGAAACTTGAATGAGGGTTATCTAGATGCAGTATTGTCCTGACTGGAAAAAAAAAAACTCATTAAACTAAACTATAATAATAATAATAATAAAATTATTTGCATAATACTGACAGGCAGAAATATATTTGGAGAATGTATAGCAGAGAATAAATTGCACGTTTCACTTTCAAATAAAAAAATACGAACTGATGGTCTTCACAATTGGCCATAGAACTAAAGACACCTGGTAAGCAAGATATCTAATTATTGGCGTAAGCTGCTGCCTGAAACCTCAGGTTTGCAAACTAAGCTTATTAATTATCAAACCATATAGTGGAGTGTTGAGGAAATTAAATGTTCTTCTATATTATTTTATTGTTTCTAAAATGTATGCTTTCTGCTCTAATGGTTTGTCACTGTCTTTTCCCAAAACTGAATATTCAACAATCAGCATAAATTATGCTAGGTTGTAGAAACATATTCTTGGAATGGAACGTTACATAATTTTTCTACCTCAGATAATTAGTTGTGACTCCCTTGTATTTCCTGTATATTTCACATTGAGATCTGGTTAAAAAGTTGAGCACATTCACCTTGGTTTTGTTCTGTAAGTAACTTGAGTCCTTTGTTTGCAATGCATACTGCTATTTAACCTAAAGGCACATTTTCTTAATTCCTCCATTTCTATTGTACTTATTTAAGTTTCTTTCTTCCACAGGATATATTTACATATCCTGAATTACTGCAATTACTCACACGCTCCCTGGCTTATCTCTTTGCCTGCACACTCTGCACCAGGGTGGTTCATTTGTACGTTAGCTCAGCTTTCCCTCCCCTGTTCCTCTAAATGGGACAAATAGGAGCTGTCACAATGAAGAGGAAGAATCATCCTTCGTCCCCAGTAAGTCCCATTCTCCTAAAGACCTCAGCAGATGCTTTGTCTCCACAGAGAAAAGAGCCACCAAGATAATTTGAAAAAAGTACTGTTCTTCTGTAGTTAACACCAGGTCTTAGTGGTTTTGTCCTTTATTCAAGAAGATAAGAGACAGAAAAAGGGAGACGCGAGAAATAAAAGTGACAGAGGGAGAGGGAGGGAAAGGAAGAGAAATATTAAACTCATATGTATTGCATTTATATATATATATATATATATATATATACTCATGTATAAAATGTCATATATGAAAGTTATTTCTCAGTTATTTCCTTTTGATGAAGGTGAGATCTTAAGATATGTAATTTGCTAGATTGATATATAATTTTTAGCAGAGGTTATAAATTGAAATACGTTGTTTTAAATAGGAACACCTAAGATTTTCTTTCAAGATACTTTATAAATTTTCAATATATTCTTTATTTACTAAAAAATGAACATGTAAGAAATTAAGTTTATAATCTCCTTTGTATAGCAATGAAATGATGATGTTTTAAGTTTATTAGAAATGTTTTATAAGTATGTTAATATCAAATTTGCTGCCTTTTGTCCTCATTTCTGTTTAGTTCTTAAATTGAGATTCATAAGTAGTTGGATTGAGTGTTTCTTTCAATCTTGTATGGGTATTTTGGTAAGTGGGTCTCTCACTGTGCTGTGACCCGGGTTGTGGGGACTCATTCACTTGAAAATTTCCTTTCAGACTGCTCTGAAGATTAAGTACAACACTCACACTGCACTGAGAGGACAGAATACCATTAATACCAACCACCACTTGATCTCATTGTAAATTATCTGATACTTAAGAACTTGATGAAAAAGATTTCTCTTATTTCAGTGACACAAGCAACAGAGAGTAGTATGATCTAATAGGCTAGAATATATTAGGAATTAATTATATTCAGAGTATTTCACATATATTATACCTAAGATAAAAGAGACGGAAAAAGAAAACAAAAAATAGACAAAATTATAGTAATAAAATATCAAAAAAGAAAAAAATAGTTGAAATAAAGAAATACATATGTGGAGGAAAGTAGAAAAAGGAGGGGAAAAAAACGTTAAATTAGTGAGGAATAAAAGGACTTTGTATGAAATTGTTGATCAAACAGTCAAAAATTTGGATATTCCTAAAAAGCACCGTTAGTGAGTGACTATATTATCTATTATGTCAAATATGTGGTATGTTCTGTAATGTCTGTCATCCAAATAAAACAGACAATTAATATGTCCACAGCGGTACATGGACACATTAAAAAGACCAAACCTTGTCATACAAAACAAATTATAGACGAAGGGAAGGAATGGAACAACACAAAGCAACAGAAGGAGAGAGGGGAATCGCAATCGCCCTTTGTTGTTAATTACATAAGCCTGCCCTGTTGGTTCCTGTCTTTTTCCCACTGTGTTCACGACCTCCAGTGTTCTCAAGGTCAGTGGCGCGGAGTTTACTCTGCTCCCTCCGGTGATTTTCAGTCTGGGTTTTCCAGCCGGACATGAGCACAGCGGAAGGTCCAATCCGTCTTTCTCTGTCTCTGCAACTCCTGTTTTAGGACACAAAAGTCTCTGTGCTTTCAGCGGCACCTGGGGTCAGGGAGAGCTTTTCTCCCTTAACATACTCTGTTACTCCCTACTGAGTGCTTGTGTACTTCAGAACACGTCTCCACACGTGTGCAGTGGAGCCCACGGATAAGAAACACTTTCTTATCTTCACAGACTCTGTTCACATCCCACCAAGGGAACCTGGGAGCGTGGTCAGCACTGGAGGCTACGGAGTCCGAGGGGCACACCTGGATGGACCAGCATTTCCATTTCTTCTCCTTCTAATTTTTGCACACTGTACAGAACGTCCTTGAGACTCTTGTTGGGCGCAGAACCTTCGAATGGGAAGGACTTTCCTGTTATTGTCAGAAACTCTCGGCCACGTTGGGCAGGAAAATCACAAAGACATCTCTAGCCAGTTCCAACTTCTCCCAAACACGCTAGCCACAGAATGGCATAACGCACGGGATCCGGACGTGCCCTGGTCTAACGCCTCGGCTGCTGGACAGTTTTGCTCGCAGCTTTCCTTTGTTCTGTACTCTGTCGCTTACCTCGCACAGTCTCTCTGCTCCGTCACACAGGCGCGCAGTGAGCGGCTCCGATGCGCAGCTTGACATAAGGTCCCTGTGCATCACTGGGTTCTGCCTCCTCCGAGAGGGGGCGTCTGTTTCAAACTGCAATTAAATTCCTGGGCCAGAGGGTTAGCTCAGTGGTTCTGGCGCCTGAATCGCAAGCGCAAGGTCCTGAGTTCGATCCCCGGTGACCACATATAATGCTGGGCGTGGAACACCGCATACCACAATGCCAGACGTGGTGGCTCACGCCTGTAATACTAGCACTCGGGAGGCAGAGACAGGAGGATTGCTGAGTTCGCGATGGCTTGCCTGGGCACCATAGTGAGCTCAGGGCCAGCCTGAACTACAAAGCGAGACTGTCTCAAAAAGCAAAAAAACCCTGCAATTAAATTTCAATATATCTTTTATTATGTTTTGGATGAATTTGAATAAGACAAGGGCCAATTTGTGTCTATCTCCTTTGTTAGAATCGCCAGACTTCCCTTAGTTAAATCATGTCCAGGCTTTAAAAAGCCTGACAATGTTATACTTTCTTCACGAATATCCATATTTCGGTACTGTATACACTCTCAAACTCTCCATCACTTGTGAGTCTCATAGCACAGCAGGTTACTCGCCACTTAATCTCTTTCATGATTCTCATTGTATGGTTTTAATTTACAAGGAGCTGATGTGAACTAATAACTGACTAAGGACTTTGGTACCTAAGGATTCAGTTCGAATAATACAATTTCGTTCTTTTGTGATATTCATCAGCTAAAGGCTTTGATCACAATTATGCTACATCTAGTTTAAGTTTATTCAACAATAACAAAAAAAAACTTGCTTTGCACCCAATATGAGAAGTGTAAAGATGAATTAATATATGTCAGAGAAACATAGAAGGGCAAAAAGAGTTGGGAAAAGTATGAGGGAGGTCTCCTTTCTTTGGTGTGGCGGGCTGTGACGGCCACTCCCCAAAGATGGCGGCTGGCAGTAAACCAGAGAGTGCTGCTTAATACAAACCAGCTGATCGCAGGCCTTAATTGATATCACCTGTGCTCGGTGGGCGGGGCCCCATGGGAAGATATATAAGCGCCTATACGGGTGGTGGTGGTAATAATAAAGCTTAACCTTGCACTCCCTGGTTGTGGCTCTCTCTGCAGGATCAGCGAGGGTCGCGACAACTGGTGCCGAAACCCGGGACGCTCTCTCGGGGATACGGAGGAGCAACGATTTGGTAAGGTCTGCGGACGCGCAGCAAGAGTAGGTTTGCCCCTTTTAGGGCGGAGGTTGGCTTTCAAGCTAGCAACAAGATTTAAGGACCCATGGGTTCAGAAAACTCAAAAGCGAAATTGGACAAAATAAAGGGAAAATCTGTGTAGTAGATTAAGGGCAGAAGTGAAAGAAAATGAAGGAACTCAAACTTAAGGAGTCCCAAGTAAAAGGAAACAGTATAGTAGACTAGAGTCAGAAGTGAAAAAACAACAAAAACATGGAGGAACTTTGTTCAAGGAATCTAAAGTCTATGTAGTAGCCTGAATTTCTTAGGGGAGGTTATGCAACTTCCTAAAGTCTCTTCCTTGAAATACAAAACAGATAAGAGAAACTGCGGTTTCTGAAAAGCATTAGTTCTTGTAGAAGTTCATGGTTAAATCTTGAGTTACGTTTCTCCCTCTCCTCTGTACTGGGAGTTGAACCTGGAGCCTGGGGTGTACTAGGCAGCCACCCCCAATGAGCTACAATCTTAGGCAGGAGTTGTTTATGACTTGGGTCTTCTCTGGAAACCTAAAACTTGTTACAAAGACAAGCCAGTTGGCTGTCTCTCCCAGAGACTAAAAACACTTGGTTGGAGAAACTCCAAAGGAGAACTAGATTTCTTTTGCATGAGACTTGGTAGATGGAAGTAACTAAAGTGAATGTCAAGCATCTTGTGACTTTAGCCCTCTTGAGGTGGGCTCGAGGCTTTAATCCTTGAAAGACGCTGTAGGACTTAAAATGGCGTCAGGCCTGTAGGTTTACACCTGTTGAATAGTCATTGCCTTTCATCTCCTGCAGACCATTGCCTCGGCTCCGTGGTTTGTTGAGGAGGGTCTGCTCAACATACCGCAATGGGAACATTTGGCTGCGGAGCTTCGGGCAGCGGAGGAAAGAACGCCGCTGCCCCCGGGTACGCTGGCTATTTGGACTTTAGTTCGTGGTTGCTTTCACAGTGGTCGGGAGAGCCATCGGGAAACATTGCAAAAGGGAGCAAGGGTGTTAGAAGAGGGTAAGGAGGAAGCCGCCGCAGAGATACTTCTCACTCAGCTTAGTATGGCCTCCAGCTCAGAAAGCAGCTGCGACACTTCCTCCTCCCCCAGCTCCCCCTCTTCGAGTGACTCCCGAGTCGGGTGATTCCGATTCTACTGAGGTTAGCACAGGAAAAAGAAAGGGAAACAGAAAGAAAAAGATATCGCACCAAAGCGAGCAAAGGGAAAAGAGGCAATGGGAGGAGACGAAGGGGGGAGGGGCGGAAGCCTCTGCTCCCCCACCGCCTTACAATGACATGCCGCCTAAAGAAGAGGCAAAAGGGTGGGCTGATTTGCGTGAGGGAGGCATGTTATTTACTGTTTTTGAAGACGCAAATCAACGAAGGTACCATCAAAACATAGATTTTAAACAAATAAAAATGCTTAAGGAAGCTGTCCAGGCATATGGCCCACAGGCCGCCTATATCCTATCTTTATTAGACTGCATGTCCACAGGTGTCGCCCTGGCTCCCGATGATTGGACAAACCTAGCCCGAGCCACCCTATCCGGAGGGCAGTATCTGATATGGAAGGCAGCCTGGCAGGAGCTCAGCCAAACCATGGCCCAAGAAAACCAGGCCGCGGGCGGGCCTCGAGCTCATTGGAATCTAAGTATGCTGACTGGCCAGGCGCATTTCGTGGGGACTCAGAACCAAGTAGAGTTCCCTCCAGAGGCGAGGGGTGTTTCCCCAGCGGCCTGGATCAGCTGCTGCATGTGGAACTCGTGGAACCCGGGCTGCCACAGGTGTTTCTCATCCCCATGGCCCAGTCCTGCTGCTCAGCTCCAGGTGGATTTGTTTCCTTAGTCCACGTCCCTCTGGGCAGCCGATTCCACCTGGCTGGCCCCAGGTGCTGGGACTCAGCAGTGAGGGGTTAGGCCTGGCGCCTGGTCCTCGGGGGCTCTTGCTTCGGCGCATATACTTCCAACCAATTTAGACAATTTTGTGCACAGCTAGGAATAAAACACTCCACAGGCATCCCTTACAACCCACAAGGCCAAGGAATCATAGAACGTGCCCATAACACCCTCAAGCGTCAGTTAGAAAAACAAAAAGGGGGAGATGTGGCGGGCCGTGACCACCACTCCCCAAAGATGGCGGCTGGCAGTAAGCCAGAGACTGCTGCTTAATACAAACCAGTTGATCGCAGGCCTTAATTGATATCACCCGTGCTCGTGGGAGGCCCCCCCCCCCATGGGAAGATATATAAGCGTCTATACGGGTGGTGGGAGTGGTGGTGGTGGTGGTCATAATAAAGCTCAAGCTTGTGCTCCGTGGTTGCGTCTCTCTCTGTGGGATCAGCAAGGGTCGCGACACTTTGGCTCTGCTCCAACAGTTTCTCATCTCCACGGGTAACCGACAGTCTTGAAGGACAGGGAAAGGGAAAGCCTCTGACAGCATCCTCCTTCGCCATCCTCTCCAGATTTCCATGATTCTGCAATATTGCAAGCAGCTCTAAATCCACAGGCAAAGCATGTGAATTCTTCTCCTAATATCACTTATCCCACAGGCAAAATGTACTCCAGTGTGGAAGACCACGAAGACCTGATATTGGCTGAAAGAGATTTACAGGCTGCCCAGTGGCCATACAGGTGCATAGTCCAGTTCTAGGCCAGGAAATTTCAGGCATCAACAAATTCTGAATTTAAACCTAGCACTACGGTTACTTTATTTTGTTTCATTTTATTTTGTTTATTTATTTTGAGGCAGGGTCTCACTTTGCAGTTCAAGCTGGCCCTGAGCTCACTATGTAGCCCAGGTAAGCCTCGAACTCAGCAATCCTCCTGCCTCTGCCTCCCGAGTGCTGGGATTACAGGCGTAAGCCACCACGCCTGGCACTGTGGTATGTGGTACTGATCGCTGATGGGTATGAGTAACCACACCCGGTATTTTTGTATGTGGTTAATGGGCCTCAAACTCAGGAGCTTGCTCTTGCTAGGCAGGTGCCAGAACCACTGAGCTAAGCCTCCAGCCTAATAGTTATTTTTGACAATATATTTATTCAAGACAGATACACAGAATATGATATAGAGCAATGGTGTATTTGATTTATAACTTACATGTTTAGATCATGAAATAAAGATTTCTTATGAAATCTTATCCTAATTTCTAAATAAATTAACTTTTTAGAGCCTGATAAAGTTTTAAATTCCATTCAAAGTAAAGCGTGTAAGCCAAAAGACCATTTTATTTCCAATAGAATACTAATACTGGAATTTCATTTACAAAGAAAAATGGCAAGCACCTAGTGAAAATAAACTATAGCACTCTCAAAAGAGCTGCATGCTGTCATAATGCTTCTTGGAAGAGGATAAGGAGAAGTTTGGGGAGGTCCCTCAAAGTCAGACCATAGGTTTTAGAGAGGACTTGACATTTCTATTTTTTTAAAATATAGTAGAAAATATTATCTAGTAGAGTGATTATTTCTTTTTGTTTAGCTTCAAAGCTTTCTTTCTACCCTTCAGTGAAGAGAAAGAAGAGAATAAGCCGTTCTTGAAAATATATTGCCAAATTACAATTGTTTTATAATTCTCTTTTGGCAGAATCACCTAAGGATCACATATCCTTTAAAATTATATTTCAGGAGTCTACCAGAAAGTGAGGCCAAAACCTACAAAAGATGCTTTATTAATTGTTTTTTCCAGGTAGGTAAAATGTGATTTTACAATTTCTGTGCAATCAGTTTAAAGTCATAAATTTTAGTTTATCACACCAAGTTAGATTAGGCCAGAGGGCCAGAACTCCCCATTCAATATGGAGACAAGAAATGGAAGAAAAAGTAAATATATCTGAGTCAAAACACAGACTTCATAAAGCAGATTTTCAGCACTTTAATCTATGCAGTCGTGTACAAAGTCTGAACAGAGACTGACTGTTTCTCCGTCCCGAGTGGGTAAGTGACATGTGGGTGATTAAGTCCGCACTGATGTCCCGTGGAATCCACAGTCCGAAACAAAGACCTGCGCAAAAAACAAGGAACTGAAGCCGGGCGTGGTGGCTCACGCCTGTCATCCCAGCACTCGGGAGGCAGAGGCAGGAGGATTGCCGAGTTCGAGGCTTGCCAGGGCTACATAGTGAGCTCAGGGCCAGCCTGAACTGCAAAGTGAGACCCTGTCTCAAAAAAAAAAAAAGGAACTGAAAACTAATGTCTTTCTACTACTAAAAATTGAATATTAATAACAGTTGAATGTGAGAAAAGTTGTTAGAGCTATTTTATGTGATATTCTTGGTTGTTTCCATCTCTAGACTCATGAATATTTCAAGTACTTTGGATTGAATGTGGCATAAGTATTATACTAAGTATTAGTTTGTTTAAAGTTTAGCCCAAATTTAACATTCAAAATCAAGTAAACAACTAAAAGAAAAAAAAACTGTTCCCCTTCAATTCCTAATAACTGAGAGTTGGATGGATAAAACCTGAAATCTGCTGTTAGTTCATCCCTTTGCTGATGAATTTTCATTAGAATTTTAAGACTTCAAATCTTTTTTCAGAGAGCTTCGGAGCCTTGTTGATTTATTTCATATACTGTTTCTTTATATAAAAATGTAGTTTCGTATACTTAAACCTTCTCTTTCAAGGTACTGTATACTTTAAAATGTGCCTATAATATACACAACATACAGTATGTCAAACAAAAATGAATGAGAATGGTAGTTAACTTGAAGGAGAAAATGACTGGTTTTATAAAAAGCAGATGGTACTTTTCTAGATTCTGACAATATATTTTTCATTGTACATGCTTTTTGTTTTATAAATATGTATTTGTTTTATGTATTATACACAGTATATGGTAATGGTAGGTTTTATTTAATGAAATTATACTTAGATTTGAATTATACATAGGTATATATAATTTGTTTTTCAAATGCCTTTGGAGATGAATGATTTTAATTTAGTGCAGTTCCTAAGAATGTTGATTCTATCAAAAATAAATGTCAGTTTAGATTAAAAATTAAATGTTTTCCATATCATTTGGACAGAAATTGACCTCGTCAGAATACAGGAGGAGTATATCTAACAAAACATTTTGAGACTAGAAAGAGAACATCTTACTGTAAAAATTTATTCCAAAATAAACTTTTCAAAATGAATTTTCCATAAAATATATTCTCATAAGTGATATCACATCATTTCTGTAGTTGATTTTTAGTATGCACAGATTTTCCTATATTCAATTATATTGTTATACAGTCAATTAAGAAAAAAATGCTGGGGCCAGAGATTTAGCTCAGTGGTTCTAGCGCCTGCCTCGAAAGGGCAAGGTCCTGAGTTTGATCCCTGTAACCACATACAGTGCTGGGCATGGTGGCTCACACCTGTAATGCCAGCACTGGGGAGGCAGAGGCAGGAGGATTGCTGAGTTCCAGGTTTGCCTGGACTCCATAGTGAGCACAGGGCCAGCCTGAACTACAAAGCGAGACCCTGTCTCAAAAAAAAAAAAAACAAAAACAAAAAACAGAATGCTGATCAAGCAACTTTGAACAATTCATTTTGAGGGCCAAGTTCAACCAGTGGTCAACTTTTTTTTTTCTTTCTCTAATTGAAGAACAAATATCTTAAAATAAGTTGCAAGTAAGGTGCATCCCAATGTCTGAGGCTCAGGGAAGGGACCCTGTTGGATTGTGGGTCGTTTGCAATGCGGTGGTGGAGGACTGCACGTCTAGTGGCGAGAGGCCGGACTGAACTTTCAAATTGAGGAACAAAGCTCTTGCTGTTAGCAGTTCGGTATGTCCTAGATCTCACTTAGATCCTGGGCATCTTAGAAACATCTGTCAAATTCTTAAAAATCTGACCTTAAATTAGGTAGGTTTATTTTTTATCGTATCTGCGTGAGATTGACGCAGAAAGCAAGAAAGCAGCTCTCAGCGCAGTATCTTGTGACATTCTGACACACCACATTGTCATGTTTTACAGCCACGTGCCCTTTCCTCTGCGCTACACAACTCTCTGTCACTTGCCTGGTAGTGTTTTCTCTTTACATGGAGCTCAGTGTTCTGTGTTTGTCTCTTAAAGCAAAACTAATTATTTGTGTTATCAGAACTCAGGAAAAAAGCAACGCTGACACAAGGACGTGTTTTAGGAGGCTTTTCAACACCTGCAAGTGGAGGGTAGCTTTTATTCAGTAGACTGCAGGGCAAAGCGTGTGTTTCTTTCCCAAGAGACAACATAGAATTCTTTTTCTTTTTTACTTTACAGAGCAGCAAATGGAAAATGTCGCCTGTAAGAAAGGGTTTTGGCTACATACATTTTCACATAATCTTTAAATTTTCAAGCAATTTTCTTCCTTATATTCCTGATTATCTTGCATTGATATAAACTTACAAAGCTTATATACTACGTTCAATTTGTTGCAGAATTGCTGCGTAAGGGGGTGAGAGTAGAGAAAATGCTCTAGGAATTCACCATTTGTATATACCACTATATTATTGAAGTTCTCATTAATCCGTAGAGGTTAAAATTGTCCATATTAATACTTAAAACACTACATTCATTATTTAAGGACAATTGTAGTTTACCTCGATTTGGAGAGAGGAGAAAAATGTATTTCAGTATTGATAAGTATTTAGCCAAGAGAGGAGACTATTATTATTTTCTGATTTTTAAGTGAACATTGTTTATTGCATGTGGATTTAACTTTCTCTTTCTCCTTCCTATCATGCCTCTTCCCAAGCATCAAAAATCTTTTCCAATTGTGAATTTCTGTGTCTTACATATATAACTGAGTACACCATAACCATATCATGGTTTATGCTGTGTTTTATGATACTTTCTCATTGACTGTAACTATAATTAGTAGAAATATTTGAATCTATCCCACACATGACAGAAATTTTCTAACCTTTCTGGTAATTAATTTCCATAGTTTAGGTAAGCCATATATTTGAGAACTCTATCAAAATAATATGTACCACAGAAATTTTATATTCCAATTTTAGACATATTTTCCAATATGCATATATTGTGTATTATGTATTATATGTATATTGTATTATATAATATGTATATTATTTTGATGGTGTTTATATTGGATAAATGCCTCTGTTCATCATATTTTGGTCCTCAATCTCATAAAATCTTAAGTTTTATCCACATTAATTTAAAAACGTACAACTTCTGCTTCATGCCTACTGTTCTGTTTTTATCAGCTATATCTGTTTTCACGCTTTCTGACTGTGCTGAAATTTCTATATTCTTGGTTAAGCCTTTTGCCATTATGATCTTGTTTTAGCATAAGTTTTGAATTTTATCCTATGAGATATTTCAGGTAATATTTCTCTCATGTAGCTTTTTAAAAATTACAGTACCTTTTTCAATTTTATTTTCTCATACCCATTTACCATATAGAATGGTTACATTTTTGTGGGGAGTTAATAAATATAACACATCTAAACTATCTTATTTCTTTCCCCTCTCCCTGTCTTTATCCCCTTCCCATTTGCAAAAGATCTACTTTAATCTTTTTTTCTGAAAATTCACTGCCCTTCTTATTTATTGAGCATCTACTATCATCATATTATGTATTTTCAGTCTAGTTATGGTACTAGAACACACTTAGATATACTATTGGCTTTCTTGGAATACAAGTGGATTATAATTTTCCAAGGGTAAATTTCATGTTTAGAACAATGCATTTTCAGGAGTGAACTTTTTCATTCTCTTGCTAAGGAGAGTGTGAATGGGAGTGAAAATAATTCTCTGGTAGCAGCCAAGTATCTTGTTTGCAAATTGGGTGCTATTTTTCTACTTAAAATTTTATTAAGTTGTCTAAACCCAGATACATTTTTTGGATTTCCATGGCTTTCTAGTGGGTTTCACAAATCAAGATAGTTTTCTATAAAGCACTTCTATAAAAATACTGGTATTTTTTCCACTTTTTTTTGGGTGGTAATGTGTGAGATAAAAGAGTGAACTGGAGTCTCAAAACTTAAATTTTCATTATTGCTAACATCTGGCAATATGGAGAAAGGTAAAATATCTGTAGCCAAATAATATAAAACAGCTTTGGTATAGTTGCCTCAAGAAAAATGTTAGTAAAACTGGATAAACACATAGGTTCTGCATGAAAGTGGAAAAGGAATGAAATATATAATTTTCATTATCAGGCGCCCAAGTAAATATAATTAAGCTCTTATTTAGACATGAGTGCCAATACATTTGTGTCTTCCCTTTGGGTTTTTACCGGGTGCTGATGCTGTGAACCATATGTACATATTTATAAATAGCAAACATTATCTCGCTCTGCAGAAAGTATTGCAATAATGTTAACTATAATTTTTATTAGTTCAGGCTCATTATCCTTACAATTTCAAAGAGAACAGAGCTCTTCATGAGACACTGCCTGCATCCTATTAAAGTCAAAACCTTAAAAAATTGACTTATTTGCTGAGGAACCTAATGACAGATACTTATGTTTATCTTTCCTATTGATGAACGTACACTGAGAAATTCCATACATAGTCGAACACATAGAACTCCAATATGATTTCTATCCTCTAAATTCCCTGGTCAATTTTGTATATGGTTATAAGAATGTGTATATTTCAGATAACTAAGAAAATATTATAAAAATATGTTACTAAATAGGAGTGTCCCATTGTATCTTTTGGGGAGTATGATAATACATTGAAAAATCATTAAGTTAAATGTACACATGTACAGCAATAACTCAGTTCATGAATGCACTTCTTCAGGAGCAATTCAGTTCAAAACTAAAAGTGTTTGGCAAAATTTTGTTTCAATTCAAGAATTCTGCATCAGGCAAAGAATATCACGTAACTTTTTTCCCTGCAATTGTGGCATGAAACTGGTACACAGTTCTTGTATCATTGCATCAGAATCTCGTGTCTGAACAACAAACACAGCCATTGTCAGACACTTCAGCACATAGGCCATTTACTCTCTGGGCTCACAGAAGTTTGGACAAAGGTAGAAAATATAGAAACAGAATAGGACAGGTAAATCGAAAAAATTGTCTAGTATATACTTGTAAATCGTCTTAAAATAGCTTTGTTTTCATCCTATGTATGACTGTGAGCAAAGCAGCAGAATGTAGTTCAGAATCAGAGCTGGTTTTGTGAACAGAAAGGATCTTAGGAGGTTCGCAAAGTGATTAGGAGAATTTTTATTCCCCCAAACACTAAAATACATTGCAAATTCATTCACTCCAGTTAGGGGAAAAAGATATTTTCAGGAACAATCACAAACAGACTTAAAAGCCTTTATTAAGCAGAGTTTTAAAGCTATGTGTGTGCAGAAGTAGAATATGGACACTCAGAAATGACACACATCATAATCTGGGTGGATATATTCATGAGAGATGAAGGAATAGAGATCTGTGGAGCTTGTGAATTTACAAGTGAAGAGTATGTAATTTAAAGTAGAAAAGTAAGTATTCTTGTCCAGGACATTCATAGGTAACAGCCACGCAGAGGTCATATCCACCGCAGGAAACATCAGGTGAAAAAAGGTGGTCTATTCACAGGAGAAAGATGACATTTGAAGAAAGAAAAATAAAGGTTAATCCATTTTCAGGTAAAGAGGAATTTATCAAGCTTACTGTGTCCTGAGGAAAGAATCAAATGGGCTTCTCTCCTATAACTGCAGTTTTTTTACTTTAGAATTGCTATTACCCTTGATTGCTGGGGATGGTGGCTCACGCCTGTAATCCCAGCACTCAGGAGGCAGAGGCAGGAGGATTGCTGAGTTTCAGGCTTGCCTGGGCTACATACATAGTGAGCTCAGGGCCAGCCTGAACTACTAAGCAAGACCCTGTCTCAAAAAAAAAAAATTGAACTGTTTTATTTTCATTTTCTAAGAGATTTTCAAAAATTCAGCTACAAAAGTAGAAATTTTTGGATCAGCTTTATTATAAAAAATTGCCTTTTTTCTTTAAAATGGATATGGAAGTTTCATATGTTTATTCATATTCGCCAAACCCCACAATGTCTGTCTTGCCCTTGTTTGATATTTTTTTAATCACAAAAGAAATTCAACATGAGAATTCTCTACGTTACCAACCGTATCACTTTATAAGATGGTTCATATTCTAGTGAAAAGGAAAACAATAATGTGGGGGCTGGAGTTGATTTCTATAAAGGGAAAAGGGCAGAGCAAGAAAAACCAAGGGCAAATTACTTTAAATTATTTTGAGAGACTGAATAATGTGTTTCATTTCTATGAATACCCCTTAATTTATAAAGACTGAAATAATTTTTAGCAGAGATTTCTCCCCTATCTTTTAGAACCTTTCCTTTTTTGCCATTCACTAACTAGCTCCCATAGACTTCATATATACATATATATATGGATATATATCTATGTTATGAATGATATGTATAGTATGTATTGTTAAATAGTTTCAAGTTTAGTAAATACATTAAACATTTACACATCTACTTTTTTATTTTAAAACTTTACTCACTCAATTTCTATAAAAACAAAACATAGATTAAAATGAAATATCAAAAATAGGCACCATCTAGCTGCAATGCACTCATCAGAGGCAATCACACTAGAAATCTAGTTATTTGATCTGGTATTTACCATCCTGTCTCCTTCCTTCTTTTTCTTTCTTTTCTTTCTCTTTCTTCCTCCTTCCTACCTTCCTCCCTCTTTCCTTTCTTCCTTTTCCTTCCTTCCTTCTTTCTTTCTTTCTTTCTTTCTTTCTTTCTTTCTTTCTTTCTTTCTTTCTTTCTTTCTCTCTCTCTCTCTCTCTCTTTCTTCCTCTTCCTCTTCCTCTTCCTCTCTCTCTCTTTTTTCTTTTTCTTTCTCTTCTCTCTTTTTCTTTCTCTCTCTCTCTTTCTTTTCTTTCTTTCTCTTTCTCTCTTTTTCTTTCTCTCTTTCTCTTTCTCTTTCTCTTTCTCTCTCTTTCTTTCTCTTTCTCTTTCTCTTTCTTTCTCTTTCTCTCTTTCTCTCTTTCTCTCTCTCTCTTTCTCTCTTTCTTTCTCTCTCTCTCTTTCTCTCTCTCTTTCTCTTTCTCTCTTTCTCTCTCTCTCTCTCTCTTTCTCTTTCTCTCTTTCTCTCTTTCTCTCTTTCTCTCTTTCTCTCTCTCTTTCTCTTTCTCTCTTTCTCTCTTTCTCTCTTTCTCTCTTTCTCTCTCTCTTTCTCTCTTTCTCTCTTTCTCTCTTTCTCTCTTTCTCTCTTTCTCTTTCTTTCGAATGGTTTTATCTGGCTTGTAGTTCAGAGAACTTTCAGTCCATAATCAGCTGTCTGCAAGGCAAGGGTGGCAAACAGGCATCACAGAGGAAAGACAACATGGCACACATCAGGATGCACAGGTAGCAAGAGCTTCAGTTCATGGTGCAGAAGACAGCAAAGC
>PVIC010030151.1:0-22091 GCA_004025085.1 Thryonomys swinderianus
TCTTTCTTTCTTTCTTTCCTCCCCCATCTTTCTTTGTTTCTTTCTTTCTTTGCTCCCCATTGAGGTCCCATGGTGTTAATGTCCTGCAATCTGTGGCTGGGGCCTGGTAGGCCTCTGTCAGAGTTGCCAGAAAAGCCAAGGGCAGGCTTCTTTTGCAGTGGGATTTCAGCATTATAATCAAGTCCTCTCTCTTTTTGCTTGTCTTTTAAAAGTCTGTGTCAGCTGCTCCCAGTTCTCTTTGTTTCTGGAGGGCAGCAAGATGCCCGGTTTCTTCCACTTGTTTCTTTCTCATTTTCCTCTTGCCCTTCTTGTCCTGGGTATTAACCAAGCCAGTCTAGCTTTAGAAAGCATCTCCAGGTCCTCTGGACCCATACTGATTGGATCAGGTTGTGCTAGTCTCCTCTCTGGATTTGGATCGGCTTCTTCGGGTTGAAGTCTGTATGGATCATATTTTTCTCTTCCTCCTCTCTCTGGGCAGAAAGTCATAGTGCTCCAAGCACTGGGGTGCTATTCTGATTGTGTAGCACAATGGTCGCCCACTGAGATGGCCTTGACTTGGCCAAGTGCAAGAGGATTTTGTCCTCTTCTCTGGACCATTCTGTCTTCTTAATGCTTGGATACAGCCACTTGTAACGCCTGGTTTTGCATTACTTTGTTGATTTCCTGTGCAGCAGTGAGGCAATCTTGGACCATTGATTTGTCCATATTTCATGACAGCTGCTTTCAGAATTTAAACCTTGCTTTTTCTCCACCCACCCCCTTTGACCATCATTTGAGGCATCCTGGAGGTAGAGTGACACAGGACAGGACAGAAAAGAGTTGATGAAAAGTAGCTACTCTCCCCTTATTATTTTTTGAGACAGGGTCTCACTTTGTAGTTCAGGCTGATCCTAAGCTCACTCTGTAGCCCAGGCAAGCCTCCAACTCAGCAATCTTCCTGCTTCTGCCTCCCGAGTGCTGGGGTATAGGCGTGAGCCACCAAGCCCAGCACTGTGATATGTGGTACTGATTGGTGGTGGGTGTGTGTCACACCACACCTGGTATTGTTATATGTGGTTACCAGGAACTGAACCAGGGACCCTGGACTTGCTAGGCAGGTGCTGGAACCACTGAGCTAATTCTCTGGCCTTTTCCCCCTTATAACTGAAAAGAAATTGTGATGGTGTGATGTGCTATGTACCATTTTACATATGTAATATATTAGGAAATAATGCAAAATAAAATATAATTTTACATAGTGATATTTCTTAGTGATGGAAGGTACCAAGGAGTAAACACACACACACACACACACACACACACACACACACACACACACACTTTTATATTGTTGGCAGAGAAAAATTTCTGCATACAAATTTTTGAGAGTGTCTTGATATCCTGCTTTCAGAATTTTGCAGTTATACATTTTGTTTTGGTTAGTTTGTGAGCCTCATATATGAACATTAACTTACAGAGTGTTCTAATATCAATTTCTAAAATTTTTAGAACAGTTTATTTTACTTGAAAAGTTTTCTATACTATTCAGCACTTTAGAGGGGGAGAGAGAAGTTGTTTTAAAAATCAAAGAAAAAAAAGAACCTATGGTAAATATTACAAATTTGGAATTAATAAGATAGAATATTCTTTTAATTCTAGAAGTGTTGGTAAGTTATAATGTTCAATAGGAAAGCAAATAATTTGATTTTCCTCTGAGATATATTCTAAGTGTGAAAATGCATCTGATACTAGAAGAAAAACATTTTAAAATGAGATATGTTTCTATCAAACTTTAAATTATGGAAAGTCTTTTTGTCAGGGATTCTTTTTGTTTCTTGTAACCTCCAAATTTAGTGCAGTATCCAGGACACATTAGATGTTTAGTAAGTTTTCAAGTAAAATTGTTTCTTCCATGTAGTCTGTACACTGTCTTGTGTTTTACTCAGCTGGTCACTAGATGTCTCTCTGTATCCATGCTAAGACTCAGTGAATATGAGTACTTATTAATGAATGCATATGCAGCTCTTCAGAGTATGAACTATGGCTCGCACAGCTCAATTTCTCCTTTCACTGGACGCCAGTTTCAAGCGCTCTGGGCTACTTACTGATCTGCACAGAGGCATGGCACAAAGCTGGTGATTTTTTTTTTTTTTTGAGAAGAAGAAACAGAGGAGCTTTTCTTCTTTAGTCTAGATTAGAGATAGGTTCTTCCTTGTATGGAAAGTATTGAATCTGTGAGCCACAGACTGTAGTAATATGAATGAATATTCACGTGCTAGAACCCCACAAGAGTTGTTTGGGTTGATGTTTCATTTGTTGAGCTGCTGTGAATATTATTGAGTCTGTGATTATTATTGAATAGACAGAACTTACTTTGCTAGTCCTGTTTGGTGGTCACATTTTGCCCCAAACTTGATTCTGAAAACATAGCTTGGCTGTTTCTCTGTCCTGTATGTTATATTGTTTCACCTGTGGATAGACATTCAAAAGAGCAAGATACCTTTCTGAAATGAGTAGAAAATAATTTTAGATGTGATTATTGTAGCCTTTATTGTAGTCTCTGTGAAGGAGGAGTTTTCTCTGGGACAAATCCATTTCTTTGAATGGTAATGTTTTCCTTTTGTTTATCAAAGTGATCCATTTCCGCTGTAGAAAACTTGGAAAATATTGAAAAGTGTTATGACAGCATTAATTCATTTACCTCTAATCTTAGAGGCAATTTTAAATCATATTGTATGTATGATTTTATATTTTTAATTTTGTACTACATTGTGTCATGAACATACTCCCAGATCATTAAAAAATCCTCAAAAACCTGATTTTTTTCATTATTCAGTAAACTTTATTGGTACATTATATACACAGCTCACAATCAAAAATCAGATTTTAACAGAAACTTAATGTTCCATCTTTGCTGATGCTGTACTTCCTTTAGTTGTCTTCCTAAGGGACATTTAGGTTGTGTTTTATTTTTATTTTTTAATTTATTTTTTGACACAGGGTTTCGCTTTGTAGTTCAGGCCTTTGTAGTTCTGGCCTTGAGCTCACTATGTAGCCCAGGCAAGCCACGAACTCAGAGTTCTCTTGCCTCTACTTCACAAGTGCTGGGATTACAGGCCTGAGCCACCACGCCTGACATTGTGGTGTGTGGTTACCATGGATCGAACTTGAGACCTTGTGCTTGCAAGGCAGATGCTGGAACCACTGAGCTAAATCCTGAGCCCTAGGTCGTGTTTCACATTTTTTATTTTCCAAAAGGATGCTGACATAAATGTAGTTATGTGTGTATTTTTCATATGCCTATGATTAATTTCTTGGAATAATTTATGTACCTGGAATTAAAGGTAGGAAAAATGTATTCTTAATGTGTAAGCCACATACAGTACAGCTTTTGTTGGGAAAAGTTATTTGCTCTTTTGTTTATAAACTCAGAGCAGGATTAAAGGACTCTGAAATTACAGTGGTATCTGTATTAGGCAGGTTCATGCCACTGTAATGCAGTATCCAAGGAAGTTAAGTTATAATGAAGAAAGACTTGTTTTGGCTCTTAGTTTTGGAAGTTGCAGTCCAAGAGGCGCTATAGGATTGGTTTCTGGTAAGGGTGGCATATCATGGCTGGAACATGTGATGAAGCAGAACTCTCACACCGTGAGCCAAAAGCACAGAGAGAGGATTCCACAGTCCCTGCCAAAGGCACGCACTCAGTGACTTAAGGAACCTCCCAAAGGTCCCCATCTTCTAAAGTTACACTGCTTCCCAGTAGCCCCAATCTGGGGACTGAGACTTTAATTACAGTGGGTCATCTGCTTTGTGGCGCTATGTGAATTCTGGAAAGAAGCTGTTTCTCACATGGTACCTAATCACATAAGACAATATCAGTGGTAGGAAACCCAGTTAGTTCTGTTCTGCAAATAAGCTATTTTTTTTCCTTGCCTTACACAAGGAAAAAATTTCTTAACAGCTTAACTCTGAAGATTTCCTTAAGAAAAGGCTGCTTTTTATAACCCCATGTATGTTCATGAGGTCCTTTGCCACCCGGAGAGAAAATGAGAGGCCTCCTGTGTGTTATTAAGGGAATCTTGCTCACTGTGACACTCCTGACTTAGAACTAGGAATGTAAAGGAAAGTTTTAGATATGATTCTTGTAATGTCTCCATGTTCTTTCACCAAGAAAGACACATTTTTATGCCTGTTCCAACAGGAGATCCAAAATGTAGGGATTTGAAAGCACTTCAGTGATCATTCCTATTGATAAAAGCTCTTTTTTTTTAGTTTTAAAAGGTTGACATTGAATTAAAAGGATATTAATTTAACCTTTAAAGTCCTTTTGAAATAAAAATTAATTCATTTTAAAAGTCAGCTTTTGATATATGAGTTCTTCTTGTATTTTTTTAAATGGAATTCTTTTGTTAAAAATGAAATATGTATTTCCTTCCTGAAATCTAGGATGCTTTAGCATTTAGTGTTTCAGGAAAAAGGAAAACACTTTTTAAACCAATGTGTGCCTAAATCTTTTAAGGTTCTTTTTTTCCCTTTAGGTTTGACAAAGTATGGAAATCATAGTTCAAAAGCAACACAAATCAGGAAATAAGTGTTCAGTTTGATGCTCTTTTTATGGGTTTCTGGTTCACGTCCAGACTGTCCTCTTGCTCACATTATTCCCTGTCTATGGGTAAGGCTAGCTGCTGCACAGCAAGTTGCCAGGTGCTTCTGGCCTCTACCTACCTTGGGTCCAGCCCTGTGCAAATAGTGCTGTTTGGGGAAGCACTCTGTGGAAGAACTTGGGGTCCTCCTGTTTCCATTGCTGCGACAGCCCCCTGGCTTCAGTGCTCAGGTCCTCACGGGACCCTAACCTGCTAGTTGTTGGGTTCTACCCGAACTCATCCTGTCTGAGTGCAAAGTCCATGTCTGAAATCATACCCTGCTTTGTTGTATTTCACCATGCCCTGTGAGCTTGCAAGTCTGATTCTATATGAAGGTGAAAAACATACAGAAAATTACTTCAAGGCAGTAGTGCCTGTAACATACCAGCAGGTTGAATTGCCTCTTGTCATGGAATAGAAAGGCCCCAAGACCAAACAGATGCTTAAATCACCTCATTTATTCAGTAAATTGAAAACATATTGTAAAAAGCAATGAGAAGTTGATGTGGCAGTGAGGACCATATGGCATAAGGGCCATCCTGCCAGGATTCTAGAATCCCAAGGTCTGTAATGTTCACATGCCCTGTTGCTCTGCTACGTCAGCCTTCCTGGCAGCTTATGGTTTTCAAGGCTATAGTTGACATTTAAAAAGAGGCTCAGTCATGAAAGAAGCTTGGATCCAGCACAGACTTCCTCTATTTTAGAGACAGGGGATCAAGCACAGGCCATTGCTGTTGTTTACTAGACTTCTAAATGCCTGTGTTTGTCAAAATAATGGCTCCTCAAAGATGTTCCTATATTAATTGTTGGAACCGTGAATATATTACCTTATAGACAAAAGGAACTTGTAAACATGTGATTAGATTCTGGAGTGAGGGAAATTATACCATGCAAATAAGAGGCACTTTAAAGGAGGTGGGAAGCAGTAGCATCAGAGTTAGAGAAGATGTGATGGTAGAAGCAGAGGTCAGAAAGTGATGTTATTTAAGATGTTTCATGCTAGCTTTCCAACTGGGGGGCTGGCGAATGCACCAAGGAATGTAGGTGGCCTCTACGAGTTGAAGAGCCTAAGTATTGTGGCTTAAATTGTTTCCTGGCCTTTCTTTCTTTGCCATTCAAATTAGTACATTAGTATCTCAGAAATGACTACATTTGGAGATAGAGGCTTTGTCATATGTGTAAGCTTTAATCCAGAATGATTGGTGTCCTATAAAAAGTGACAGAGGCAAGATGATATAAGACATGGAGAGAAGATGGTCACCTGCAAGTCAAGCAAAGAGACCTGGTCCTTATATACCTCAGTAGAAATTAATATGCCAACACCTTGATCTAGGTATAAGGCTTCTGGTCTTCAAAATTGTGAGAAAATATATTTTCGTTAATTTTAATTCACTGAGTCTGGTATTTTGAAACTCTAGCAATGTAATGTACCAAGGAAATATATTCTTTTCTAGAGCTTCTTGAAGTGAATGTAATTTTGCCAGCTGTTTGACTTTAGCTCAGTGATATCTGCATGAAGCTTCTGACCTCCAGAAGAGAAAATAATAAATTTATGTTCCTTTAAGTCATTATTTTTGTGGTAATTTGTTGTAGAAACTGTAGGATAGGTAAATTTCTTTCTTTTCTCATTCCTCCATCTTTCTTTCCTCTCTACTCCTTTTTCTCCTCTTCTTCCGCTCCTCTTACTTCTCCTCCTTTCCTTCCAATTCTCCTTCTTTTCCTCTTTCTGCTGGCCTTCCTCTCCTCTTCCCCTTGGCTTCTTTCTCCTCCTCCTTCTCCTTCTTTGCTTCTGGACCAGACTGGACCAAAATAGGACTATAATGTGTCCACAGTGGGCAGCTGATTTATGATAAAACTGACAACCTGGAAGTTACATGGTCTGTATCTTATAACTTGGACGTTTTACCTAATTCTATTTATAAACAGCACTTGTTTATTCCCTCACCATCTTAAAGTCATAAATTCAATTTATAGGTTCCAGAGAAACAGAACAGTAGATACTGTCTGTCTGTCTGTCTGTCTGTCTGTCTGTCTGTCTGTCTGTCTATCTATCTATCTATCTATCTATCTATCTATCTATCTATCTATCTATCTATCTATCTATCTATCTATCATCTATCTATCTATCTGGCCACTGACTCATGCGATTGTTGAAGCTGACCAGTCCCAAGATCAGCTAGTCAGCTGGAGACCCAGGAGAGCTGCTGGTTTAGTTCTATTCCAATTTTGAGGGCCTAAGAATCAGAAAAACTGATGTTATGGTTACAGTTTGAGGCTGTCAGGCTCAAGTCATAGGAATATGCAGTGTTTCAGTTCAAGTTCAGAGAGAGGAGAAAAGCTTACTTCCAGCTTGAAGGCCATTAGGCAATGGGAATTTTCTTTTACTTGGGGGAGGACAAGCCTTTTTTCATTTCCTAGATGTCTGAATGATTGGATGAAGCCTGTCTACATTAAGGTGGGAAAACAGCACCCCCAAATTTGACTACATACTTGGGTATCTTGTGGCCTGGTCAACTCAATATAAAGTTAACCATCACAGAAGATAGTAAAACCTTTGACTTCTGTCTTTTTCTTATTTATTTTTTTGATTGTCTTCTCTAGTACTATCTTTTTTTTTTTTTTTTGAGACAGGGTCTCGCTTTGTAGTTCAGGCTGGCACTGAGCTCACTATGTAGCCCAGGCAAGCCTTGAACTCAGTAATCCTCCTGTCTCTGCCTCCTGAGTGCTGGGATTACAGGCGTGAGCCACCACGTCCAGCACTGTGGTATGTGGTATTGATTGCTGGTGGGCGTGAGTCTCCACGCCCAGCATCGTATGTGGTTACTGGGGATTGAACTCAGGACCTTGAGCTTGCAAGGCAGGCGCCGGAACCACTGAGCTAACCCTCCGGCCCTCTAGTACTGAATATCTTAACACAGAAAACATATGTCATAATTGCTGTCTTCCCAGAGTACTAATCCTTTTTGTAAACGTATTTACATTTGGAGACAGAGGGTTTTGTAGACAGGGTTCCTTCTGCCATTATCCTGGCTGTGAAACTGGGTGAATTCTGTAGCATATGGAATTTATTAGTTCCTTCTACCTCTCCAGCTTGTTTCTTCTTTAAGGCTGGGGCCACATGTTTACGTGTTGTCTCTGACTACTTCCAACCTACAGCAGCAAAGTTGAACAGTTATGACATAGACCATTTGACCCACAAAGCCTAAAATATTTCTTCTTGAATTGAAAAAGTTTACAGACTTCTAGTTTAGAGCCCCATAAAAGAAATACTACCATTTCATTTCAAATTTAAAGAAACTAAGATCCTGGAAGTTTATTTACTTTCTTTAGCTCTTCAACCAACTGAAGATTGGCAGTGAGCTTGTATTAGTCTGCTAGGGTTGCTCTTACAGAATACTACATATTGCATGGCTTAAACAATGGACATTCATTATTTCCCAGTTCTAGAGGCTAGAATTTCAAAATCAAGTTGACAGCTGGTTTGGCTTCTGGCCTTTTTTTTGGTAAGCAGACATCCTGCTGTCTCTTCCTTTACTTTTAAGGACATATTCTTACTGGATCAGGACCCACCCTTATGACCTCATTTGACCTTATTTATCATGTTAAAGATCCTATTTCACAGTCATATTGGTGTTTAAAGCTTCAGCAGACGAATGAGAGGGTGTACCATTCGGTCCATAACAAAGTCATATTAACTGAGGCATGTGGAATAGTAGAAAAGAGTTAAAGTTGGTTTGAATGACTGTTTAGAGGTCATGCGGGCTTGGATACATCTGTACCTCAGCTTCTTTCTCATACTGGCTTAATAAAATAAATTTGCAGCATGTTTGAGAGAAAATTAAGTGACAACGAATATATAGACACCTGGCATTGTTTATATTTAATATTACCTTTCTTAAAACACATGCACTTGCCCTTGGAATTTTTATAATCTCCTTAGAAAGATAAGACTAAAGTACATTAATGGAATGAAACGTCAGTAGGCTTGGAGCCTCACTGTAGCAATTGTAAGACTTCTCTCCAAGGCAGCCATTGCCTCCTTGCCTGAAGTGCCTAGCAAAGGCATCTGAACTTATTCTTTAGGACTGCCTAAATGCAGAGTACTGGTCAACACTCTGTTAACATGATTTTTGATCTAAGTTATCTGTTGACCTTTTTTCTAGATTCTTTTCTTCTTGAAAGATGTCTACTGTCTGCATTGGCCCTACAGGGATGGACATAGCTGTGTATGTGTGTGCTTATGTGTCCACACCTCTGTGTTTCTGTGATTCAATGGTTCTTTGTCCTGAGGTATGTGGCTGGAGTGAGCTAGTCCAGGCCCAGCTGGAGGAGGACAGTTCCTCCATAGCAGTAACACTGCTGTGTCCGAGCAAGTTTACCATCTAGTATAATGTTGATAGTTTTGCTTCTATTTCTGTTGCATTTACTGTGAGTCACATTTGAAAAGTTTTCATTGTTTTAGTGTCTGTATTGACTAACATACTTTTCATGATTATTTATTGCCTTCAACTTTGTCCTCACTCTTTTTCTTTTTTAAAATTAGCAGTTTTATTAGTTATATGGTTTCCCACTGGTCTATATTTACCTTTCTTAAAGTGGATTCCTGCCTAGATAGGAGGAGAATAGTCTTAAAACTTGTAGAGACTTAGCGTTCATTACTGGAATAATGAAAACTGTAGTAGAAAGGTGTAGATAGTTCTATACTACTCTTCTTTTACTCAACACTTTTCCCCCAAACCAAGCTACTTATAGAGGGTCTCCAACATTGAGCTTTTCATTAATATTTTATGGTGTTTGAGATGGGACAAATGACTCAGTTCTGGTATAAACTATTGAATTCTCTGATTATGAGAGACTATTGCCAAATAAAATTCTATCTCTCTGCCTTCATTATCACATTTTTCTAGTGGATAAGGGAGAATCATTGCAAAGCGATAATTTTTAAAACTGCTGAATCATGTGCCTACTTTTGAGAGACTGGCAACCACCTGCTGCTGAGAAACTTTCCAAGGGGGAACTGTCTTACTTCCCCTTTAAGCAAGAGCTATGGCATGAATATGGCATCAATCATAATTTCTCACAGTCATCTATTCTTTATGAATGTTCTTCCTTGGAGACTTCTGGGCATAGACTGAATGTGTTAGGCAGAGCCCTTTGAAAATCCAGACTTGTTTTCCAAACAGATGCCAGATTTCCTGGTTACAGCCCCATCGTCTACCAATGTAGAATGTCTAAGATTGTCTGTCTGGATAATCTTCCTTTTTAGTGTTTACTTAAAGTGGAAGTGATGTTATCCAGATCCTGGGTAGGAATGAGATCATGTCATGAGTTTCCTTCTGATGTTGTTTTTCTCTTGGAGGTGAAGTGACATCAGGATCTGAAGGTAGATGGATGACTTCAATGACATTTCAAAGTCTGTCAGTTTTAGTCTTCCACAATTCCTAGGAAGACTGTGGGGAAAATGAGGTCACCATACAAGGTGGCAATTCAACCTGCAGGTTATTCACAACTATATAAAGATAAATATTATTAGTATGCTACGAAAACACCACTTTACCAGTATGTAGATTCACTTCTTTAAGGTCCCAGTCTGAGTGGATGTATAGTTAAATTTTACTCTTCTAAGGTTGTAGACAGGAGAACATTTTTAGAAAATGTCCAATGAATTATTATTGGATAGTCCCTGACAAAAGTGTTCCATGGCCATATGGGTTTGGGAAATGTTGTAGAAAAAGAGAAAGAAGTCATTAGTTGGATATTTACATTGTTATTTCTGATTCTGATGTATAAATTTATCTTTTTTTTTTTTTTAAGACAGGGTCTCGCTTTGTAGTTCAGGCTGGCTCTGAGCTCACTATGTAGCCCAGGCAAGACTCGAACTCAGCAATCCTCCTGTCTCTGCCTCCCAAGTGCTGGGATTACAAGCATGAGCCACCACGCCCGGCACTGTGGTATGTGGTATTGATGGCTGGTGGGTGTAAGTCTCCATGCCCAGCATTGTATGTGGTTACCAGGGATCGAACTCAGGACCTTGCGCTTGTGAGGCAGGCACCAGAACCACTGAGCTAACCCTCCGGCCCTAAATTTATCTTTCTTACTGCTTTTCACTTCTAAGAAATTGATGAAAACAACCAAAATCCTACCAATCTGTCCTCTGCCTTTTTTTTTTTAGATTAGCATTCTTTTTTTTTATTAGTACATATTTGTAGCATTTTCAGTTTATAGTCCTTTTGGGGAGTAAGTACATGTACATTATATAACTTTTTTTTTTTTTTTTGAGACAGGGTCTCGCTTTGTAGTTCAGGCTGGCACTGAGTTCACTATATAGCCCAGGCAAGCCTCAAACTCAGCAATCCTCCTGTCTCTGCCTCCTGAGTGCTGGGATTACAGGCATGAGCCACCACGCCTGGCACTGTGGTATGTGGTGTTGATTGCTGGTGGACGTGAGTCACCACGCCCAGCATTGTATGTGGTTACTGGGGATCGAACTCAGGACCTTGCACTTGCGAGGCAGGTGCTGGAACCACTGAGCTAAATCTCCGGCCTACAACTTATTTTTTGTTTTTTAATCCTCTTTCCTTCCTTTCTCCCTCTTCCTCTAAATCCTCTTTTCTATTTTCTTTCTTACTGATATTATTCATCTTAGCTCATATTTATGATATATAATGTTTATATTCACTGAGGTTATTAAGTCCCTATACATGGCATATCTTTATTCTACTTACCTGCTCTTCCCCTTTCTCCTTAGCTTTGGTCTCCTGGACTCCTTTCCATTTGTGAGAGATCACTCCCTTTGTCTCTTGTTCATTCTTTGTTATATATTTTTTGTTTGCACTTTGTCTTACTCAAATGAGAGATAACATATGGTATTTAAGCTATACGTCTGATTTATTTCATTCAACATTATATTTTCAGGTGCATCCATACTTTGAGTTTGTTCTTCTTCATAGCCAAGTAGTATCCCATTATGTATAGATTCCATATGTTCTTTATCCAATCTTCTCTTGATGAGTACATAGGCTGCTTCTAGGATTTAGCTATTTTGAATTGTGCTGCTATAACTGTTGGTATGCATATATCACTGTAGCATAATGTCTTAAGCACTTGGAAAAAATACTTACAAGAGGAATAGCTGGGTCATATGGAATTTCCAGTTTTAGTTTTTTGAGAAATCTCCCTACTAATTTTCATAATGATTGTGCTACTTTACATTTCCACCAACAATGTAGGGAGGGCTCCCTTTTCACTGAAGCCTTGCCAACATTTTAAAAAATTTCTTAATGATTGTCATTCTTTCTAGTACTATAGGATGGGATCTTGCATTTTAATTTGAATTTCTCTAATGGCCAGAAATTTTGAACTTTTTTTTTTTTTTTTTTGGACAGGGTCTCGCTTTTTCAGGCTGGCCCTGAGCTCACTATATAGCCCAGGCAAGCTGCTGCGAACTCAGCAATTCTCCTGTCTCTGCCTCCCAAGTGCTGGGATTACAAGCATGAGCCACCACATCCGGCACTGTGGTATGTGGTATTGATGGCTGGTGGGCGTGAGTCTCCATGCCCAGCATTGTATGTGGTTACCGGGATCGAACTCAGGACCTTGCGCTTGTGAGGCAGGTGCCAGAACCATTGAGCTAAATCTCCGGCCCAGGCTCTTGTAAATTTCTTGATTGGATCTTTTATTTCAGGTGATCTAACTTTTTGAGTTCTTTATACGTTCTAAATATTACCTTTGAGGGATAGCTGGCAAAATTTTTTTTCCTATTCTGTAGGTTGTCTGTTCGCTTTATTTATTCTTTTGTTGTACAGAAGATTTTTAATTTGATAAAATATCAGTTGTTGATTTGTGCTTTTATTTTTTTGTGTAATTGAGATTCTGTTTAAAACACCTTTCCCTACACCTATGTCTTGAAATGTTTTACTTTTTTTATATTCCAGTAGGTTTAGTGGTGCTGGGAAAACTGGATAACTATTTGCAGAAGATTAAAACCGGACCTGTATTTCTCACCAAATACTAAATTAAAATAAAAATACATGAAAAATCAAACATTAAAACAGATTAACATACATGTAAAGATTTTACCTGTTCATTTAACAAATGTGTATCTTGGTTTTCTTTGTATCAGTACTTGGAGATCCAGTACTTTAAGAAATAGGAGAATGGGAAATGTCCTTTAGTTACAGTGAGCCAGGTTCCTCAGAACAGAGACTGTTTCTCATGTGTGCGGGCAGTGCAGAGTGCTGTGTGAACTGTGCTCAAGCAAGTGGGATGGGATCTTCAGAGGTAGGTGGAGAGCTTTTATTTGGCTTCTGTGGCATGTTAGTGGTTGATAAAATGGAGGCAGTGGATTCAGATTGCACAACAAGAGAAAAAGAGCCCAGGACTCTAATATAGAATGTTTTATCAGCCTTTGAGTATTTACTGATTAGACTTTGTGCAAAAGAAAAAAATTTTATCAAGTTACATCACTGTTTATTTGGCCTTTTCATGTCAGTCAAACCAGTAACCTAACTGATCAGAAAAGAACTTCCAGTGATCAAACATTGTTGTAAAACTTACTAGATGTGGGCTGGAAGGTTAGCTCAGTGGTTCTAGCACCTGCCTTGCAAGCACAAGGTCCTGAGTTCGATTCCCAGTAACCACATACAATGTTGGGTGTGGAGACTCACACCCACCAGCCATCAATACTACGTACCACAGTGCCAGGTGTGGTGGCTCACGCCTGTAATCCCAGCACTTGGGAGACAGAGGAAGGAGGATTGCTGAGTTCGAGGCTTGCCTGGGCTACATAGTGAGCTCAGGGCCAGCCTGAACTACAAAGTGAGACCCTGTCTCAAAAAAACCAAAAAACCAAAAAACCAAAAACTTACTAGATGAGACATTTAGGAGCTCTTTTAGATAAAAAATTATAAGATGACAATCTCAGTTTATATAAAAGGTCTGGATATAGAAAGTGAATATTTTCTGAGTTTCTTAAAGTTCTTGCTACATGTGGGATGAATAAAAGACAGGACGAGGTGAGGTTTTTTTTTTTTAATAAATATAGTGATGTGGAGTCAGTCACACCTTGTCTGTATTTTAGCTAACATATATAGGGAAGTAAGGCTGGGTTTCCATGGCTCAGTTTGTCCTGTTAGATCAGGGTGTGAAGACTTTTGACATGGATTCAAAGGTTTAAAAATAATCAACCTTTATTTTCCCTGTCCCATCTATACATCTTTGTGAAACAGATCTTGGCATAGCAAACTTCCTTTTACCAACAAGATTGCCTCTGTCCACACAGTGGGCATATGTGAACATGCAAGTATATGTTTAGATGTGGATTAGGCATAAAACAGCTTTTTCTTCCTAAGTGAAGAAAAGGAAAACCTCAATTCCCTGCTAAATGTTACATTTTTAGATCCAAGTAGACAGAAAAGACCACGTGAAAATGTGCTAAGCTTCCACATAGTTAACAAGATGTCACTTTGTGAGAGAATTTTCATAATTAATGAACCAGTTCAATTTGCTCTGCCATTTGACTTTGATTAATATGTCATGGTGTATTCCCTTTGGGACTCTTTCCAGATAGTTTGGGAAGCTCTTATGTCTATATCCTGTGCATATGGATGGATCAGAGTGCAGGCATCCAATAGCTGCCATGTTAGGTCAGGGGAGAGTCATGAAATCTCAGTGACAGTGTCTGATAGTCTGTACCAAGCTGGCAACTGGCTAGTCCTATAGCTAAGTGAAGCTCCTGACATAGCATTTTTGCATATAAATAACATCAGTCTTTGATCCTCTCTCTCATCATTCCTTCTTCTTCTCACATGGACACGAGATCCATAAGGACAGCTCTCAACCAAGAAACACAAATTGAAACCTAATATTTGGAGAAAGGATCACACCACTCATATGGCTATTTTATAGTTTCAGAAGCAGAATTTACATAATTAAGTTTTATTCCTAGTTCTTCCAGAGTTGGAGACTTAGTGAAATGACTTTAGGATCAACGTCAGAACATTTGATTAAACTTTGCTTTGTTGCAAACAGTTTATGACAAGTATCAGCCAGTGTTCCATTAGTGCATTATTCTATTGAGAAATAACTACATGTATTCCAGTGAAGGAATTTAACACAGATGATTTGCATATGATTTGAGATGAAAGCAAGTTAATTTAAAGGTTAATAACTTCAGGAAGCCACTAACCTGTTAGTCTTGAAGAAGCCAAAGGAAATGTAGTCCACCCTCAGTGGATTCCTGCTGAACCTACTAAGTTGTTGCTAGTAAAACTCAGCTGGCTGAGCAGAAACTCGCAAGCTACACTTACCAAACTTTCCTCCAGCTGCCCTTACCGGAGGCGCTACAAGAAGGTGTAAAGGTGGTATTTCTCTTACTTTCACATTCCTATTTGCTTCTGCTACCTTCTCTGATAAAAGCTAATAAGGGGCTGATTGTGAGGGATCTGGGAGATATAGCAGTAGGCCTTCTGCTCCTTCTGTCATAAGGAGCTGACAAACTAGAGACTAATCAGCACCCAAATGCTTCTAAAAACATACTCTCTTTAAACTTAGAGGAATATTTTACTTGATTAAATGAATAAATAAGAGAAAATTGTTACTAGATAATTTAAAATTATAATCTCACAAAATCTTGCAGTTCTAAAGTTATATGACTGCTAATAGGTATTATATTCATATTAATGTTTATTCAAAGTATCCAGCTAGTTTTATAGGTAGAAAAAAGCATGATCATCATATGTTCCATCTTTTGGCCCTGCTGGTCCTGTCTCCTACAGTAATCTAGAAGGATTAAACTTAAACAGAAAAGAGAGTGAAGAAACGAGGTGAAATTCAGCCTAACCCTTCTCTGTCTTCCATTTTGGGTAAGAACTCAGGGGGCCCAAAGGCTGGGCAGGTATAATTAAAAGGCAACACAAACTCAATAAATACCTTAGTGGAGTGGAAATAACAATAGAAATCTCTGGTCAGATTCTGTAGTCAGAGTAAGCCAGGATCTTGGAGGTCTAAAGAGGTGGTGTATAAACTCTTTGTTCCACTTTGTAGCCCAGTGATGGGAAGCCATTAATAAAGAAAGAGAGAGGGGAAAAAAAAAGCCTACTGGTCACAGTGGCATCCTATAAACAGGGCTGGATAAATTTTTTTGTATGAATTAATTCCTGTGTCTTCTTGTGAGCCTGAGAAATGTGACTGGAGGGCATATTCACCCTTGCTTGGAGCAGACTTAGCAGACTGGCAGTTTCTGTTTGGAGCCCAGTTACACAGTTACAAGATCTGGGCAGCTGCTTATTTCTGAGTAGTATAGGACAAATGGAAATAGCTGAGACTACACTGACAGGCTAGAAGACTGTAGGTAAGCAATCTGCTGGGGAGAGGTCCCTTTGATCTTTGTAACAGATGCCAGTTTCAGCAGAAGCAGAGTTGATGATGTATTTTTTTTTATTGCAGTGGGATAAGCATTACCAACTTGCATGTGCACATGCCAAGAGGAAGAGGATCATTAGCTGATCTGCATCTTTAGTAGTGTGATGACAAAAGTTCCCATTTGCCTGAAATAGAAGTGGTCTGAATATAATGAATGGAAATAATTCATTAAAGTTTTAAATCATGTGGCTTTAAGTTCATATAGGATTGGATAGTTGGAAGCCAATTTGAGACTAGACATGGCTATTTTCTTTTTTGATACTTGCAGTGAATAGCAAAAATTCAGTCATTTTTGTTAAGTCCAGTATGGCGCTTGTCTTCAGATTTCCCTAGAAACATCTACTAGCCATCTGAAGGGAGCTAAAAGACTTATACCCTTGGAACAAGCTGTGTGCTCTGGGAAATGCTTCTGGCTTCTGGTTATGGTTCTGCTGATTTTAAATAACAGGAAGGCTGTTTATATAAAGAGTGGTCCAAGGAAGAAAGTGGATGTGGGTGAAGGGTAATCTGCTCATTCTCTGGTCTTGTTTGCAGAACAAGCATCTCATCACTGTAGCCATTCTAACTGTGGTCAGGATCTGTTGAAGACCCAGTGCCTTCAGAAAAGGTTAATGTAATGTGCAAAGAGACTTGTTCATAAATTTCTCAGTTAAGCATTTAGTTGAACTCATCAGAATTTTCTGGTTTCAGAATCATGTTTTTTTTTTCCTTTAAGTTATGATTCCTCTAATTGAACAAGATGTAGGGTATGACATCTGACTTCTGATGTTATTTTGACTTGTAACATATACCAGTAGGCTATCTATAAATAAATACTGCGTGAATGAACAATATAAGTTCTTTACTTGCAGCCACCAATTTTTCTGTAGAACTCCATTTTTTACTACTGTCTACAGGAAGTGCCTGTTTGCATATATATCTTTAGGCTTGCCAATTCTGAGTTAGCTGAGGGAGGGGTTGAATTCAGAGGCACACTGTGTGACATATCAGGCAGATCAGATGGGGTCTTTGGGCTGTCTGCAAGGGGAAATGATTAGTCATCAATAGGAGGGTGTAAAGTTAGTCATGTTGACCGAAAGAGCCTAGAATCTGGGTGAGAGACTCCTTGAGGCTGCCAGAATAATAGAGAGTAGTTGAGCTGTGTTATGTATGGGTGAGGCTTGCAGGTGTTAGCTAATGCTTCCAGTGTGGGGAGTGGCAAAGAGCAGAGTATGGCATTATAAGCTCGGCAGATCTCACTCAGGCAAGGAGCCCACCAATTACAAGAAACTCCTCAGCTCTTGCCATATTTTTGGTTTGACTTTAAATGGAACTCTTAGAGGCCATTGGGGAAATACAAAAACTTGATAATGATGTTTAATTTTGAAAGTGAAGCTGTGGGTTCTCATTTACTAATTCTGGCTCTTATTGCTTTGTGTCAATACATTTTATTTCCAGGTTTAGGATCAAAGGAACCTTTTTCTTGCACTTGCTTTTTTTCCCATGTGCAGTCTCAGAATCAATAAAAAGAAATAAATTCTCAAGGAATGTGCAAGTCTGTTGGCTTCTCTGTCATGATTGTAGCCACTGTACACTTTTTGGTAGCTTGGTCATGAGAAGTCAAGTGTGGGAAGAGGGAGTGGCATAGATGACTGATGTCAGGGAAAAGGAAATTAGATGTGAGTCATATCTCAGAAAGAGACTGGTGAGTATGCCTTGGTTAGTCTTAGCTAACAAGGTTGAGTTGTGTGATGTAGAAGATCTGGGATGTGTGTATATTTGTTGGAAAACAAAGGATAGAACCTCCAAATAAATTTCCCATTAGTTGGTTAGGAAACTTAAGAGGTTATAAATAGCCTCATCAAGATGTTTTTGTTTTGTGGTACTGTGGATCAAATTCAGGACCTTCCACTTGCCAGGCAGGCATGGTGTCACTGGGGTACATCCTTGGTCTCACTGAGTATTTAAAAGCCATTTTCCCAAGAAAGTGATGAAAACTTTAGTATCTCAGAATTTGGTGCCCTTTGTGGGAAGTAGATTTTGTTGATTATAACCAAGTAGCAGTGCACTTTCTTAGCATCTAAATAATATATTCCTTGTTTTTTGCCTCGGAGCCCTTCCTTCAGCCCCTGTCAATCCCTTGACAGGTCAGTGCCATAAGTTGGTGAGGTGTGCAGGGTAGCATTGGCAGACAAGATGGACTTTATTGGTTTCTCTTTGGTGAGAGGCAGTGATTATTTGTCACATAAAGCTGGGTGGTGACAGCCCCAAACTCTGCCTGAAAACCAGAATTAACTGTGGTTGCAGCTGCAACTGTGAGTGTGGCTGGCGGTACTGCTGCAGGTATGCCTGCTTCTCCACCTACTGTTGGGAGGTTAACCACAGGGCTAACGATGGGCTCATGTTTGGGTGACCGCAGAGGGAGAAGTGACAAGGCCACTGAAGTTGTAGGCTAGGAACTGACCTTTCCTTCCACATAAACATGGAAGGAAACATGGCTGAGTTTGAAGTCAAAGGAGAAGGGCTCTTGTCATGACAAGGCTGGCCAAGGTGTGAATGTAGAGATGGGTGAAGGTGGGGGCCATCATTGCGCTACATTTTGTATGTATATATATATATGAGTGTTGTATGTGCTTATGTATCTAAATGTAAATTCATCGCTATAAATATGTATTTTATTATAACTGTATTTAATAATACAGAATCCATATATATGCCTGCTTTTCTGGTTTCCTTGGCAATGCTCATATCTGTCTTCCTTCAAGTTCTTAAAGTTCTTTTGGACTTTTTTTTTTTTTTTTTGAGACAGGGTCTCGCTTTGTAGTTCATGCTGGCCCTGAGCTCACTATGTAGCCCAGGCAAGCCTTGAACTCAGCAATCCTCCTGTCTCTGCCTCCCGAGTGCTGGGATGACAGGCGTGAGCTACCACGCCCAGCTCTGTTTTTTTTTTCTTAAATTGAATTCTTTATTGGTGCACTTTATATACATCTCATAATCACACACAACATTGGGGAGTTTGTACCAGTATATGACACAAGTTAAATCTCTTTTGGACTTTCTAATGGTTGACATCTTTATGGCTTCCCTGTTGGATGGAGATTTTTCCTTGGAAAGGACAAAGGTACCCTAAACTTTTTGTTTGGTATTTTATTTTTGATTGGATAGCATGCTGCAGTGAGCTTTCTGGGTTGAGAACCTTAGTTTTGAATTTTTAAGTTCACTCCTGCTAGGTTAATTTGGAGGAGCAAACCAGTATTTAAGTCAGAGATGAGTTTTTCTTTGCAACTTAGAAGTAAGGATGGTTTATTTCTAGGTAGGAAATAATAATTCATCTGGGTCTATAATATTCATTGTTTTAAATATTTTTCCTTGTCTAAGTGGCCACCTCTGTCCCTACTCCCCTCCCTTAGACTTGACCAATCTGTGTGAGTAGATGTCTGCGGTTAGAGCAGCATAGGGCTTTCTGCATCTCTCTTTCCTTTGACTTCTCTCCTGGTGGCATGCCAGGAGAACACCACTGGGTGCATCATGAAATAGTGACATGTGTTTTCTATTAATTGGCAGATTAGTTAGGCAAATAACTACTTCACTGTAGCAGGTTCTTGGCATTGAGTTAATACTGAAGGAATGAATACCTCTGTACTTTCCTCAGTATTGGAAAATCTTTGTAGTTGGAGGTGAGAACAATGAACTAAGACACTGAGGGAGCAATGATGATGTGGCACAAAGTGAGTGGGACGGTCTTTTAGAGCAGGTGAAGTGGGGGAGATGGCTCCCCTGAGAAGTTCATATTTAAACTGAGTTATGCAGGAAAGGTGGACATCAGCCATGCAGAGACTTTGGGAAGGGGATGACCATGCAGAAAGAACAGCAGGTGTGAACATCCCAAGACAGAACCAACTTTTTGTAAAACCTCCGACTTCCAAAGGCTACATTTTACCATGGACCTATAATTTCCTGTTTTTATGGGAAACATCTCTTCAAAGTGCGTTTTTTAAAAAGAGTCTGTGAGTGTACTAGGAAGGCCGATTTCTAACAGGATTGCTTGTTTTGTAGAGAAGTTTCAGCACACCAAAAAACAGCTCCCCACCCCCATGGAGAACTTCTCCCATTATCAACAACCCTAGCAGAATGGAGCATTTCTCACTGTTGATGCATCTATGTTGCCACATTATTAGGGGTTGGGAATGTAGCTCCGTGGCATCACACCTGCCTCTCAAGCTCAAAGTCCTGAGTTTGATCCCTGGTATCAGAAAACAACAACTAAACAAAGGATACATTATTATCGACCAGAATTCACAGTTTACATCCAAGTTCATTTTTGGTGTTGAACATTGTGTGAATTTGGACAAATGCATAATGATATATCCATCTTATAAAATCATATAAAGTAATTTTTTTCTATAAATATTTTGGTTACTTTCAAGTACAGACAAGCCTCACAAATGTGATTTACATAGCAGAAGAAGAACAAAGAGAAGTGGCTATTGCAGCTTCTCCCTTATTTCTTTCTTTAAGATCATAAAGATCTTTGACATGTAGAATGCAGGCTTTTATTAACTAGACATTTGTATCATAAACATGACTCCCAGACAAGCTGGAAAGTCCCAGAATTCTGAGTCATTGATGCTTGAATACATGTTTTGTAAGACTAAGTATTTACTTTCACAAATAAAGCATTGATGAACTAAAAAGTTGCTTGAAGTGAACTGGGAAAGTTTTATGATGTGCAGAAGATTGTGCCATGATCTATATCAATTTACCCCTTTTTAATCTGTACTCAGTCAAGAAAATCTCTCTCTTTATTTCTACTTCTCTTTGCCAATGCCTGACGTGAAGGAGTCCTGTTTTTACAAACAGAAAAACATGAAACACAGTTTCACAAGGAAAAGCTAGATGTTGGAAATATTTCATATATACTAGATACCTACCTGTGGTTTGTGGGCTGTGGTCCTGCAGTAGTGTCTTTTCATGTGGTCTGAGTTAAAAGAAAATGAGGAAGACTTTATGAGATATACTTTTTTCAGGAGGAGGAGAAATATGGTTTATTTCTTTATTTGGGCTTCTGGTAACACAGCTGGGATGATTTAATAATTTTGAGGCACTTCAATAATAGGGAAGTGTAGAAATAGAACTGGAAAGAGATTAGAGAAGGACAGAGAATCAGATGTTTGATGCTTCAAGCTTTTATTTATATTTATAAGAACTAAATACCTTATGTAGACCCGATTTAACAACAGCAAATGGTGAGACACATTAGTTATCTGCCCATAGTTAAGTGGAATATGATTCAAGAAAGGAAAATAATTTAGCTTAATCCAAAAAGCTAGAGTTGGATTGAAGACTCAGTGAGTAGAAACTGGAACTAAAAGAGCCTCCTGGTGGAAATAAGGTCATTTATCTTAACATAGATGTGTTGCATGACTCCTTCCTCTTTACCCTACACTTCCTGTTCTCTTACACATTCCTCACTCAAGCTGTCCATTTGGACAAGGAAGTCCACTCTGAGGACTGAATCCAGCTGCTTGTCTCAGGAGGTTGCTGGCGGGGAGACTCATGGTCGGAATGTATGGACTTAGCTTATTCATCACTCAGGCATCTTCAAGACCTTTTCTTTTGTTCAGTAGAATTGACTCATTACCTACCTTTGATTTTTTTTGAGACAGGGTCTTGCTTTGTAGTTCAGGCTGGCCCTGAGCTCACTATGTAGCCCAGGCAAGCTGCTGCAAACTCAGCAATCCTCCTGTCTCTGCCTCCCAAGTGCTGGGATTACAGGTATGAGCCACCACATCCGGCACTGTGGTATGTGGTATTGATTGCTGGTGGGCGTGAGTCACCACGCCCAGCATTGTATGTGGTTACCAGGATCAAACTCAGGACCTTGCACTTGCGAGGCAGGCGCTGGAACCACTGAGCTAAATCTCCGGCCCAATTCTGAACATCTTAGAGTTGGGTCGTAAGGTTCATCTGCCCTCTCACTTGATACAGAACATAGTATGAAAGCAGTGTTGACTGCTGGTCACTGAGACTCTTGTTTGAACACTTTCAGTAATGGGCAGGTCAATTCAT
>PVIC010030152.1:0-22065 GCA_004025085.1 Thryonomys swinderianus
TATTTTTTAATTTTTAAATGTGTAAAACTTTTGAAAATTAAGCTTAAAATGTGTATAAATTTATTTTAAAATTTTGCATAAATTCAATGAAAATGATGTGCACTCATCCAGCGGTCCCTTCGGGGAGGCTTTGCCCATCGCTTCTATTTCTCCAGCCTTCCTGAACTCCCAAGGTCCTGGCGCTTCCCGTCGCCTCTTTCCTGAACTCACTTACTTGTGTTCATCACTTTTTCCTCTTTATTAGCAATGTTTCTCCTTCTGCTGTAGCATCTGTTTCCTTCTTGAGAAAGAATACAAGCAAGGTACCTCTCCTGAGCCTTTGTTGAAAACGCTTCCTAGTTTGGCTGGGTACAAAATTCTCTAAGAATTTAAAATGATTTTCCCCTGATTTTTTAATTGAATTTTTTATTAGTACATTTTATATACAATTTTCCTCTGATTTTGAAGATGTTATCCTTTGTTTGCCCGCTTCCAGTATTTCTACTGAGCCATCACGGTTGCATCTACTCTTTGGATTCGAATCGCTTTCCTTTTTCCAAAAGTTTGTGAGACCTTGAAGGTTCTGCGGTTTCACTCATATGCCCCAGAAACGTCTTTCTGTGTTCACTGTCCTGGGCACCAGTGGCCTCTGGCCACCAGGAAATGGATCTTTTAGCTTTTGATATGGTCCATTATTTTTCTAATGACTTGTGTCCTCCCTTTCTTTCATATCTCTATTTCTGGAATTCCTCTTTTTCACGCTTCTCATTGGCTCACTTTGTTCTTTTCTTTCTTGCTTTTCCTTTGTTTTGTTAATCATCTTATTTTATTTCATTTTTGTGATCCAGGACTCGAACCTGGGGTATCTGCGCTGAACTGGCCCTTTTCCCCACTTCTCAGGTCGAGAAAGGCTCTATGTCACTAAATCTCTTTTTTAGCCTCTTTATTTTTTCTTCTTACTTTTTAGGGAGCGATTTCCCAAATCTGCTTATTGATATCTTTGAAAATCTAGCTCCTGATATTTAAATTTCATTAACAACAAGAAATTCTAAAAGCTCCATTTCCAAGTATCTTCCTGTCCCGCAAATACAGGATACATATTTTTGAAGACTCACAACTATAACGTTAACCATGCATCCTTCTACTTTCCGCATTGTCCATTTCCTGTGTTTTTCCATTCATCTGTTTGGCTTCTGTGTTTCATGCGTGAGGCTTTCTAGAAATATTTACCGATCTATAGCTGCCCACTGAAGGCAGAGGCAGGAATGGCTGCCTGGGAGCTCTGTGCGCTTGGGCGGTGATCAGCACCCGCTGGGCCCAGCGGGACCCACACAGTCTCTCCCAGGGAACGACCGAGAACTGGCACCCGCTGGGCTCACTTGAACCACACACTGCCCCAGAAGGAGCCCTCCGAGTCCTGATGAAGTTAGGCCTCTTCCCTCACACTCTGGGGGGGAGCGGGGAGGGGAAGGGGAGCTGGGTTTCCCTCTACAGGACAGACTCTGATAAACACATCTGCTTGTAGCGAATGGCCCAAGTCGCTGTCTGTTTCACCTCTGGTCTCGCCACCGATGAGGAAGGGCAGCTTCTTGCACCTGTGGGGCAGGGGAACCCTGGCTCGCTCCCAAGCACCTTTCCATGTTTACTTTCACCAGCATTCTCTCCTTTTAAGTCCTGAGTCTTCTGGGAATTGTGCCGCGGGAACCGACTTCCTTCCTGCTGGCTTCCCTGTTGCAAGGGCTCAAGTTTTAGATCTCTGGACTCTCCTAGTCAGATATCACAGGGCCACCTGCTTTTCATCTCCTGAAATTGTGTGGACATCTTTTGTCTGTTATTGTCTCTTCTTCCATGCTTACAAGTTTACACCTGTTTATACTCTTCTCGTTTCACTAGTCTTTCCAGAGGGACCTGAAAACCAGAAGCAGATGCTATTATCCTTCCCAATTTTTCACTTCTTGTAACTTCTTTACTTAGGATTTTTTCAGTGTTCGCTGATTTTAAACATATGTATAAAAATTCCAGGAGGGCTACTGTAAAATTTTCTCTATTAAGCTTATTGGTACATTTTAGGTATACATTATGGTCACATTCATCATGGAGAATTTGAACTGTGTGTGATATATTTTGATTCTAACTTTTTCCCATACCCCTGCCCTCCTTTAACCCTCCACCCCCAATGTACATAAACTTTGTTCCAATATTTTCTTCTACCATCAAATATTTTCTTTTCCTTCTTTGCTTTCCCCTACATTCCTAGTTCCCTCCTTCCTAGTTCACCTTCTCCTTCAACCATCACTTAACCTCTACTTTATGATAATCTAATTCCCTTATCAAGAGTCACACCCACCAGTCGCCATGACAGGAAGGACCAGGCCATGGGGGGCCAGAATCCTGAGAACTCTCCAACTATCCCAGGGAAAAACATGATGGATTTTCTTCCCCTTCCTTGCCCAGCTCTCCCCTGTGTTTCCTCACCCTGTATCTAGGACTTACCCAGCTCCAACAGTCGGAGAAGGAGACTTGCAAGCTTATATTCAGGCTCGTCTGCCCAGCAAATAAATTTGTACTACTGGCACTCAACTTTGGTTTTGCTTTCTAGCTTTGAAAAAGCCAATGGAAACGGAGCCTTTCTGAGGGGTTATCTCCCTTACTCAGGGGGGAGGGGACCACATTTTGTGGATAACAGTATCTCCAAAAGACAAACAAGAGAAAATAGACCTGGCATGGACTGTCAGGAGAAGGTCAAGGGTGGAAGGCAGAGGTGAAGCTGGAGAAAGGAGAAATAAAGAATAAATTAAGAAAACCATTAGTTCTTTCTATACAAATAATGCTATATCAGGTCCTGTCACATACCTTTCCCCCCATTTACTTCTGCAAACAATCCTGCCAGCCAGTTCTGGTGGTGCAAGCCTATATAATCCCAGCAGCACCCTGGAGGCTGAGGCAGGAGGATCACAAGTTTCAGGCCAGCCTGGGCACCTCAGCAAATTACAGAATCTGTCTCAAAATGTAAACATACATTCTAGAACTCATTTGCACCTACAGGTGTTCATGCCAAAGAGAAGATCCGGAAATTGTCTATCTGTGATCTATTGATTTCACTTATTAGTATATCCTCCTGAGTTCTAGAAAGTAGGACAGCTTTTATAGAGTGGAATATTTCTATAGGAAACTTGGTGTGGGAATATGATGAGGGGAAGGAATAAATATGATACAGAAAGAAAATAAAGGAGCATATATAAGGGGGGAGGAGGGGGGAGTGGGTAGGGATATGGGTAAAAATGAGAATTAACTTGTGGCATATACTGGTACAAATTTCCCAATGTTATATGTGATTTTGAGATGTATATAAATTGTACCAATAAAGAATTCAATTAAAAAAAATGTAAACATACAGGGCTGGGGATGTAGTTCGGGAGTACAAGATTGATAGTTTTCAAAACAACAAAGAAAGACCTTGAGTTTGATTGACAGTTTTCAAGAAAACAACAGAAAAACTATCTGTGAATTGCTTCTCTCATTACAGGAGGTAAAGGCCACAAGACCACAGAGCTAGGACTGGGCTGGAGCCAGACCACCTACAGAGTAGCAGGGAGGATAGAAATTGTCACCATCACACCGCCTAACTCCACCACTTATCGTGCTAGGGCTTCACGTCAAATCACTCAGCTTTTTGGTCTGGATGTGTCTCAGTTATAAAGTGGGCACAAAATTAGTTGATCATAAATGAAAAAGACTGAAATAAGCTGTATTTAAAGCCCCCAGTTCACAGAAAAAGGTGTCACGTAGTGTTGTCATTATTATCTGACTCGATAGACGTGAATTCTTTTCATTAGGAAAGGAGAGCCCTTTGGGAGTCAAGAGGATGGGAGAATTCCTGAAGGAGCAGCTAAGGGTTTTTCCGCAGCCCACAGAGCCAGGCAAGACAGACGCCCAAATACCGCTGCACAGCTTCAGGGCCGAGCTCTTAGTGGCACCACCCACAGGCGGCTGGTGTGCCAGGCAGGTCTCTGGCAGCGACTGCCCAGGAGCTGGGGAAAGCTCCACCCCAAACCTGCTATTGTCTAGAGGCCATCTGTTCCTAAACGAGCATCTTTCTCTCCCCACCGAATCTCAGAAGCTGGGCCTGTGCTGAGAAAATTTAAAAGAAAAAAATTTTAAGGCAAAAAGCCTTGCGTATTTTTGAAAGGAAAATCACAACACAAAGGCAAAGCCATCACCAGCCCGTGTAGATTTAGAAAGGCCGGACTACCAAGTCTGCCGATGCTTCTCCACGCTCCCTTGAGAGCGCGTCTCACTTTCCTCTTCCCATACAAGTGCAGTCATCGACACGGTCCCTCAAAATAAAGAGGCGAAAGCAAAACACGCGCTGACCAGAAGAGCTGACGAAGCACCGCGGCCGTGGAAGTACTGGAGACAGCAGCTGTGTCTGTCCCCAGACTCTCTGATAACAGGGCACATAATTAGTTTTCCTGGGCAAAGAAAAATAGAGGAACTGATGAGGTCAAACCCGGTAAATGCATTCAGTTCAGCGAGTGTGTTTGAATAAATTCTGTGGGCTCCAAGCTGCAGTCGCAGAAGATGTACAAGATGCAGACAAAGGACATGAAGGGAGCCCTGGCATCCACTCACTCGTTCTGTCATTCATTCAATCATTCATTCATTTATTAAACATCTATTATGCCCTGGGTCTGTGTCAGAGACAGTATGCTAAGCTTGGGCAGCGCAAGTGAGGAAGATGTGGTCTCTGTCTTCAAGAATTTCCGTGTCATGGGGCCGGGGATGTAGCTCGGTGGCACCATGATTGCCTGGCAAGCACAAGGTCCTGAGTTCGATTCCCAAAGGCAGAAAAAGAAAAGAAAAAAATTCAGTCTCCTGGCAAAACCCAGCGGCAAATAAACAGCCCCAGGCCCTACCTGGAACACTTGGAAGGGGATGCACAGACTGTAGCAGAGGACGGAGGGCTGGAGAGCTGGCTGGGGCACAAGAGAACAGGTGGAGGGGGTAGAAGAATTTCTCAGATCAGTGTAAAAACCGAGAAAGAAAGGAGGAGGTGGATTTATTCAGGCAGGCAAAAGGCTGGCAGAAGGAGAGAGGAGAATCTCTAAGAAGGGATAACATCCACAAGGCGTAGTTTCCAAACCCTGCAGACCAGAGTCTGTCTGTAACTATTTTATCAACGCTCTTTGGCAACCCAAGAAAAATGCAGGTGCTGAGTGACGACTGCAGAATTCTTTAATCACTCTATTCTGAGATTACGTCCTTTCTATTTTTTATCGTTTGTTGCTGGGGACTGAACTCAAGGGCCTTAGCGTACTAAGCATTTGTTTACTACTGGGCTACAACCACGGCCCCGTTTTCCTGCCTTTTGATATTAGTCTACAAAGTATTTAATAAAATGACGGTCCTTTTCATTTTCTTACTTTTCTTTTTTCTGCACTATCCATACATTGAGTGTAGGGGGCTGGTATATATCCACAAGGCATCTTAATCCTTTTTCCATCTTAATCCTTTTCCTCTCTTTGTCTCTTCCCCTCCCTTCCTCCGTTCTCCCTTCCAAGATCCCTCCCAGTAGCACTTTATATTTCCTTACTGCCAAAATAAAAAATTATCAATACTAACCATGCTTTCATTCATTTGGCAATTTCTTAGTAGATTAAATCTGTAAGTCTAGGAAAGTCTCTACTGACAAGAAGCATTAACAGATACTGGCGCTGGGCGTGGTCGGTAGGTGGATACACACGGCACAGAAACACACAGTAGTCTGTACAGGAGATAAATTCAGCAAGTGGGCAGGGACTTGGTGATGAAGCGGTTTATTTATAGGACCAAGAGATTTAGATTTGATTCCACAGACACAAAAGAGGAGGTGACCTTCAAAGGAGTGAGGAAAGGGAGCATGATGCTGGGCCAGTCACTCAGTCTTTTTCTCAGGTGCCCCTATAAACATCCCAGCCACCAAGCCTTCACCCAAAATCCAGACAACTGGATGACATTCTCCCGTGAATCTAATGTCTCATTCCAAAGGCTAACACAAGTAAGGTTCTGCTTCGCCTCTAACTACATGCATCACCACCCAGATTTTAAAATCTCTTGACTTCTTCCTGGGTCACTTTTGAACAGGACCTGGGCCAACAGCACCCTGAATGATGAAAACAGTCAATTCCTGCATTCCAACGGAACGGCACCTCTTCTCATAAACTGGGGTTCGTATTTGTGACAGGAGCCCCTACCATGCGCTACTACCCTGTTATTTAAGAGTTCTGATTTTCCATTTGCGAAGGATTCTCCCTCCTATTGTACAAAGAAGGCTGGCTGTGAGAAACACCAACATAACAATGCTTCCTTTGTGCGCAAATGCATGCAAAGTTCTGAAATCCCTGCAGTTGTCAGAAAAGACATGTTTTACTGCATCAGGAATGTTGGGCAACTGGATCCGATTTTCCGATAGTTTACTGCTCTTGTTGGTAAATATACATTAGTTGCTGCTGGATTAACCAAAAGCAAATTATGTTTGCACCTGGCCAAATAAGGAGGAGCATTCCTAGGATGAAAACAATGCCCTGATTTGTAAAGTAATAACTTGATGTCTAGATTTCTTTTTAAAAAATATTTAAGTTGTTACTCTAAGCAAATTCAAAACTCTGCTGTACCAAATATGCTACACTTTTTTCAGACTATGTCTTTGAAAAATTTCATCAGAATTTTTTATTAACATAGCAAAAAAAAAAAAACTTCACTTGTAAATTATTGCCCTAACTTTTGGTGCACAGCAATGAGAATTTATACTGATAATATTTTATGAACATTTTGGAATCACTTTAATTTGAGGTATGTGTATCATTTATGTTCAAATAGGAATCATTCATAAATCTACTGGTATTGTTGGAATCACTTTAATTTGAGGTACGTGTATCACTTACGTTCAAATAGGAATCATTCATAAATCTACTGGTACTGTTATAGCTCATGGTTAGTGCACCCTGGAAGCAGGCTGCCCTAAATCTGAACTCCAGCCTCACCTCCTACTATATATGAGACCCAGGAGATGTTCCATTACTTCTCTAAGCCTCTGTTTCCTCAAGTGGAAAATAGAAATAAACTAATGCCTACTTAGTACGCTGTTAAGATAACACATATAAATCCTTTTGTATGGAACCTACTACAGTTCTCCATCAAAATGGGTCATTAGCTGGACGTGGTGGCTCACGCCTGTCATCCCAGCACTCGGAGGCAGAGACAGGAGGATTGCTGAGTTTGAGGCTTGCCTGGGCTCCATAGTGAGCTCAGGGCCAGCCTGAACTACAAAGCGAGACCCTGTCTCAAAAAGCAAAAAAAAAAAAAAAAAAGAGTCATTAGTATTCACTGTTATTGTTATCTGAATTTATATTTCTCAATATAAAATAGATAAAGTAACAGGAAAAGAAAGCTCAAGTCTCTAAAGCCACCAAATGAACATACTTGAGTTTTGCCAATCCAGAAAATCTAAAACATTAAGTAAATGTAGGGGATATTTCCCCACAGAACCCATCAGGTTTAGAAAAATGGAATGATACCAAGAGAACTGAAAATCAGGGTTCTAATCCTTGTCAAAGGGCCCGGGGAACCACTTGTCCCCAAATGTCACCCGATTTCAGTGAACCCAGACAACTGAGGAAGATATTTTCTAATGTTCAACAATGAAAAAGAAATTAGAGAAATGTGCACTTAATTCTACCAATATTGATGAATTTAAGCAGGAGTTTAATTTACCAGCTTTTATGTTAAGCAACTTTTTTTTTTTTTTTTGCTTTTTGAGACAGAGTCTCGCTTTGTAGTTCAGGCTGGCCCTGAGCTCACTATGGTGCCCAGGCAAGCCGCCGCGAACTCAGCAATCCTCCTGTCCCTGTCTCCCGAGTGCTGGGATTACAGGTGTGAGCCACCACGTCCGGCATTGTGGTATGCGGTGTTGATTGTTGGTGGGCGTGTTTCCACGCCCAGCATTATATGTGGTAACTGGGGATCGAACTCAGGACCTTGCGCTTGCGAAGCAGGCGCCGGAACCACTGAGCTAACCCTCCGGCCCTAAGCAACTTTTCACATGGATATTGCACATATCTGGAATATGCTTCAAATATCTTAGGAACCAAAGGCACACGCACGTACGTGCACACACATGCACACTGCCACCAGGAAGCTGTCCCTGGCCACCACCCCCAGAGCAGGCCAGTCAGCTAGCAGATATTTGTCACCAACAAATACACTCAATTGATGCCACAGCGTTGGCTTATAGTGCAAATTTAGAGGTTCCCAAGTTTTAAAAATGTTTGCCTCTTGAAAAGATATTTTGGTTGTATTTGTTCTCTGTGTGTATGTGTGTATGTGTGTAATAAGTGCTCCATGGTCATGAAAGAACTGAGCTGGTTTTCACCAGCAGGGAAGAGGAAGGCACCACTGTCCCGGGAGCCTGTGGTGTTTGACCCCTGCGGGCTCAGGCTGCCCTGGGACACAGTGGGCTAGAAGGAAGGAAGCGGCAAAGGGGGTCCCGTGGGATCCACACGGCCCCTCCCTTCTCTATGCTGTGCCACAGTACAGCACTGATTACAGGTCACCGTCAGCCACCAAAGAGCCCTTGGGTACACTTGTCACATATAACCACGATGTATCCACCGGAACAAGAGAAGGAGGAGAGCCAGCGGGCCTCCAAGCATGGCGTCCAACCTCCTCTGTGAACTGTGCCTTCGAACATTCACCGCGGAAAACAAATCAACACAGGGCTGACCCAGGAGCCCCTGGAACTTGGGAAGATTCCCACCTAACTGGAAGACAATCGAGAGAAAAAGGCCATGAGGACTGGCCCGACGGATGAAGAGAACGGAACTCCAGCCCACACACCAGCCACAGGGCAGACAAAGTACTCAGACAGTCAAATCTGCTCCCCTGTTTGAAAAACAGCACTTGAGATTTAAACACTGTTTCCTGTGCATCTTCCTCTAGCCACAAAAGCCTCTCCTTACTCTGAAGGCTTTCTGCTGAGTCTTTAGATCTGCCCATTCTTTACTATTTTCATTGTCCATACCCTAGGTTGGGCTCCTGGCATGACTTTATTTTTATTAAATATAAAATATATTATTACTTTAACATGTATAAATTCATGAGGTGATCACACATGCATATATTCAAGAAAAAAATCATGTTACTTACCATTTCTACCTCCTTAAAAACTTTTTAAAGTTTTTACTAACATGTCAGAAGTGTACCCATTTGTTAACTAGGCATGGTGGCGCACCTGTAAAATCTCATATTCGGGTGGCTGAGGCAGGAGGACAGCAGCAAGTTTCTAGGCCAGCCTGGGCTATGTAATGAATTTAAAGCCAGCCTGAATTACACAGCAAGAACCTGTCTCCAAACAGGGTGCATGTTTGTGAGGTACACTGTGGTATTTCAGGACATCTACACAGTATGCACTGACCAAGTCAGGTTGATAATAATCCTTATCTCCTGTGTGACTCCTCTCATTATTCATAAATACATGAGAGATTGTAATCAGCTATATGCACTGGCTATCAAACTCTATGACTTATTACTTCTCTGTTTTTGGTGCCTATTATTCAAACTCCTTCTCGCCTTTCTTTCCCTTTCTTCCCAACCTCTAGTGTACATTATTCTTCATCCAGATGGACTTTTGGAAAACATTTATTTGTGAGAAAGATCACATGGGATTTATCTTCCTGTGTCAGATTTACTTCATTTAACAAATGTTCTCTACTTCCACTCATGTTGCTGCAAACAACAGAATGTCATTATTTTTATGGCACATAATATTCCCATATATATATATATATTTATGATATATATACGATATATATACGATAAATATGATATATTGTATATATATCATATATACGATATATATATATGGTATATATATATCCATATATGGTATATATCATATATATATACCACTGTGTCTTCGTTCATTTATCTGCTGGTGACCACCTAGGTTGACTCTTAGCCACTGTGATTAGATGGCCATACCTATCGGGATGCAGATATCTGTCTGACAGGCTGATTTCATTCCCTTTGTTTAGACACCCAGAAATGAGATTGCTCTATTATAGGGTAGAGCCCATTTAGCTTTCTGAGGCCGCTTCCTCCTGGTCTCCGTGATGCCTGTATTAATTTACATTTCCCACCAACAGTGTGACAGAGTTCCCTTTCCTCCATCTCCTTTCAGTACTTGCTGTTTTGGGTCTTTCTGATAACAGCCCTGCAAACTAGAGTGGCAGGACAACTCATTGTGGTTTTGATTTCCATTTCACTGATGGGTAATGAAAGTGAGCATTTTTTTCATAATATTTTGGCCATTTGAATTTATTCTTTTGAAAGGTGCTTCTGAACTTATGTGGGCTTCTATGCTAGCCCCTGTTCATCTGGCCTGGGCGCAGCCCAATTCGCGGTCCTAACCCACCCTCTCATTACTTCCACTTCTTAGAGATCGCAATGCTTCTTAAGCTGCTACTTCAGCTCTTCCTAATTGCCCAATATTTGCTTCTGTTTCTTCCCAAAACTCCATTACTTGGTTCAAATCGAGCACTCAGTATCAACTTTCACCTTCCCATGAGTTCTCTCTCAAAGGTAACAAGCACCAGGGATGTAGCTCAGTGGTGCTGGACCGGCCTTGTAAGCACAAGGTCATGAGCTCGATCCCCAGGATAGCAAAATTTAAAAAAAGAAAAGAAAAGCTAGCAACATAGTAGGAGTTTGAGCCAGGGATTTAGTTCAGCAGCTCTGGTGTCTGCTTCACAAGCACAAGGTCCAGAGTTCAGTTCCTGGTACCACACACCACAATACCAGGCGTGGTGGCTCACGCCTGTCATCCCAGCACTCAGGAGGCAGAGCCAGGAGGATTGCTGTGAGTTTGAGGCTTGCCTGGGCTACATAGAGAGCTCAGGGCCAGCCTGAACTACAAAGCAAGACCCTGTCTCAAAAAAAAAAAAATAGTAGGAGTTCACCCATGAAGAAAAAGATGCTAGTCAGAAGTGTAGCATCCATCACTGCAAGTAAGAAGTTAAGAAGTTTTTATTTTTGCTACTTTCCCTGCTTCTTACCCAGCCCCATTCCATACCCCAGCCCCAGATCTGGGCCACGGTCACAAAAGACTTAGTTTAGGGCGGCTTGTCGTTCTCTCAATTAAGACTCACACAGTATTTCCCCTGCTAGAGAAAATACAGCAAAATTAACACACACCAATTTTTAAACCTATGGACATTTTCTCTTTTCTGAACAGAACACCTATTTAGCCTCTCGCTTTCCATTTCTCCACAAAAATCCCAACTATTTTCCTTCCCTCCCTCCTGAGCTCCCTCATGAAATAATGACATTTCCAGAAACCAGATTCATTTGATTTAAGCATCTCACACAGAGGTGTGTTTCCTGTCACACCGAGGACCGTATAGTCACGAAGAGCAAGCAGAGAACGCACAGCAGCAGACCAGGAAGTGGTGAAGAAACTGAGGGTTTTTGAGCAATGCACAAAAGATAGGAGTGGGTACAGCAAATAAACAAATTCAACACACACACTCCCCTCACAGGACAGCGCTATACAGTGGAATGTGTTATTCTTTTTTTTAAGTTGAATTCTTTATTGGTACATTTTATATACAGCTCACAATCACACTCAACACTAGGGAATGCGTACCAGTATATGACACGAGTTAATTCTTATTTTTACTCATATCCCTAACCCACCCCGAACCCCTCACCCCCTATACACATGTGCTGTCTTCAATACAATGTAGAGAAACATACTTTCCAGAAAGGAAAAAGAAACTGAAGGGAGTGTACAACTTTGGCACAAACCCCAGGTCTAGGCCAGCCCAGTGAACTACGGCAATAGCTTCAGGAGCCCAAGCTCTTCGTTGGGCCCAAGACCCAAACTCCAGGACTGGCCCGTGCATCTAGACATCAGGCTTGAGGTTCCTGGACGCAACTGCAGTTTTGCCCTGCAGGGGCTGTAAGTTGCAACCATGAACCCAGGCTCCACAAACAAGCCCGAGCAGAATCTCTGGATAGACTGATAAAAAGCTTTCCATGCCAAATCCAATCTGTAAAGATGTGAAGAGGGTCTTACTTCCTGAAGTGTGCAAACATTAATGCAGAGGCACAAGGATCACAAATAATCAGAGGAATCTTGACAGCATCAAAGGAATGTGTTATTCTTAAAAGTCAAGCCCACGAGACCCCGCTTCCGGGCACCATAATGGCATATCTCTATCTCAATGCTTCTGATAGGACCTGGAGATCTCTACCACAATGACCGAAACGGGGGCATTGTGGGGTATGGTGTGGCGATGAGATTTATAGTATCAGAAACAAAAGTCAGGAAGCAAGAAGGGCGTTGGGAAGACTGGAAGTAACTGTTCATCCAAAACCATGATATAGTTCTTAAAGTGAGTCCAGAGTTCAGAAAATCCTAAATCTGAATCCAGGCTCAGCCACTGGCTCCCTAAGCTTCCTTTCTGCCTGTGCCACTCACACGACCAAGGTCACAGAGCTGCAAGATGACGAGGAGCTGGTGCAACTGAAGAGAGAGGGTAGAAAGAGGCAGGGGCAGGAAAGTCAGCCTTGAAACTAATGAAAAAACATGAAAAATGTTCACATTAGAGCATATCAAAACATGAAAGAATAAATTATCACCACTTAATAAGCTATGTAATATATGAGGGCATATCTGGAAAATTCAAGAGGACACACTGGAAAAACTAAGAAGGGAAAGAAAAATATTTGGTGGTAAAAGGAAAAAATGAAAACAAAGGGGTGAGGAGGTGAAGGGAGGGCAGGGGAATGGGAAAAATAGGAATCAAGACACATCATATACAGGTACAAATTCTCAGTGATGAATGTGATCATAATGTATACGTTAAATGTATGGATAAACTCAATAAAGAAAAAACATAAAATCTAGAAAGGTGGCAGGCAATAGGTAAATTTAATGACCCTCCAATAAATAAAGAGTAATCACTGAGAAATGATGATGGAAATAAGATAGCACCGGGTAAAACTGGAAAATTAAAACATCTGAAATATCTAAGAGCAATCCAAATACAAATGTGCAGAGTTTATGAGAAAAAAATGAAAATACTATCAATGAAAATAAAACAAGAATTGGGTAGTCAAGGAAATACACTTTACTCTTGTACAAGATTCAGTTTTGTATAATAATGCATAATTTAAGGCAATCAAATAAATCTCAACAAGAATAACTTGAATTTGAAAAGCTATTTCAATCCTACCTAAAAGAAAAATATGGCAGAATATCAAATAGAAAATATTGACAAAAGAAAAGTTATAGGTCCTATCAGATGGTATAATTTTACAGTAATGTCATCACAATTGAGACAGTCTGGTTTTGGAAGGGAATCAGTGAGATAAACCTATGGAAGAGAAGTTACATTTCCAAAATAGACCCATACATATAAATTAAGTGAATAGATAAACCTGATAATTCAAGTCAGAGAGGTGGGTTGATCTTTTGCTCCTGTTTAATGCTGATGCTCATACCTATCGTGGGAAGAATCAGATCTTTAAGTCACCACATTACAAAAAAAAAAAAATCACAGATCTCATAAATCATAAAGTTAAATCATAGGGACCAGAGATTTAGCTCAGTGGTTCCGCCACCAAAAAAAGTTAAATCATAGGGACCAGAGATTTAGCTCAGTGGTTCCGCCACCTGCCTAGCAAGCTTAAGGTCCCTGGTTCAATCCGGTAACCATATACAATATAAATATGATCTTGGGTGTGGTGACTCACACCCACCAGCAATCAGTACCACACCCCACAACGCTGGGTGTGGTGGCTCACGCCTGTAATCCCAGCACTCGGGAGGCAGAGGCAGGAGGATTGCTTAGTTCGAGGCTTGCCTGGGCTACATAGTGAGCTCAGGGCCAGCCTGAACTACAAAGCGAGACCCTGTCTCAAAAAAAAGTTAAATCATAAAAATACTACATGAAATTATCTTGGGCTACAGGCATCAGGACACAAAAGCTTAACAGTCATAAAAGAAAACTGATGAAAATCAATTTCCTCATGATTTGCAAATCCTTATAAAAATTGTTTTTTAGCTGGGCATGGTGGCTCATGCCTGTCATCCCAGCACTCGGGAGGCAGAGGCAGGCAGATTACTGTGAGTTCGAGGCTTGCCTGGGCTACACAGTGAGCTCAGGGCCAGTCTGAACTACAAAGCGAGACCCTGTCTCAAAAAAAAAAAAAATTAAATACAAAGGAGCAAAGTTAAAAATCTAAATAATGGGGAAATGCCTGCAAGAGGTGCTCTGTATCATACACGCTACATTAGGTGTCTACTGACAAGTATCCTGGGAAAGAAAAGGGGTTAAAAAACAACTTGCTACATGATTTTATTTTTATTTAAAATATGTGGTAATGATTTTATTACTGTAGAACAATAGTAATTAGCACTTGTTGTTTGGGACAGGGTTAGCAGCTTAAAACAGCTTGGGTGAGTTTCTGCAGTTGGAAGTCTCTTAGCTGAAAGGTTCCGGGTCAAGTTCTGCCACAAAGCTGCAGGGAAACCATCAGAACCCAGATGATATCATCACTGTCTCACTGATGTGACTGTCGATGCCTCAGTTCCTCACTGAAACAGACCTGAACCTGTTTCTTCCCAGGTGGAAAAGGCAGGCAGCTTTCTGCAGACAAAGTGACCCCAAGGAGGGAGAGGAAGGGACCCAAAATGAAGCCATGGTCTTCTCACAACCTGATGTCAGAAGTGCCTCGCCATCACTTCTGCAGTACTCCACGCGATTCTGGAAGAGGGCCACTCAGTGGGGTCTACACTCAGAGGGAGGCAGGGGCCGGACAAGGGCACGAACAGTAGGACGGGGGGATGTCTAGGAGCCCTTTCAGCAGTGGGTGTCAAGAGAAGTGGATGAAAGACAGATGGGTGGAGAGGCAGGCAGGCAGTCAGAGAGGCAGACAGACAATACAGATAACTAAATTCATACAGCAGGGGGATTCAACGTCCTTGATAGTTTTAAAATAGTCCTTGATTGTGACTGTTATCCTGGCATAAATCTAGTACTTTACTTGAAGTGTTTTTCTTTGGATAATAAGTTATATCCTGAAGAGGAGACACACCAAACCACAGTGTTTATCTCTGGAGACCAAGACTGAGGAGGAGGCTTTTATGTTTGTTTAACACATTTGCATAAAGTTCTGACTCTTACAACAAGAATGCATGATTTTATTTTCTAAATGCACTTTATATCTCCAGGTTAGCTTTCTGAATAACTCCTAACGCGATCCTATAGGCTCCATTGTAGAGACAGCATCTAAAGGCCAAAGTCCCTGGTGATTTGCACAATGGCAAGAAATGCAGGCAGTTCCATTCCTGAACGGCACATGAAGAGTCTCCAGAAAGTCGGCTGCTCCATTTCTGTTACTGGAAGTCAGTCGGACAGGCTTGAGTTCCACTGACCCACGCTCAGCACCGTTTCTTGGGATCCAGCTCAGAACAACAAAGAGCAGGTAACAAGTGGGTTAGGAGAGCAAGCAGATCCCACAGCTAAGCTGCTGGACTGAATCAGAGATCTCTGCAGAGCCAGACAGGAAGGAAACATCCTTTCTCCCCCGATGCAGGCTCACTCCTTGATTTGTAGAATGCTTGAAGGGTGAGAGACTGATAGAAACAACCCTGACTTGAACAACAGTGAAATACCCAGGCTGACCCTGTATCAGTCGGGGTTCAATCATTTTGTGCTAAAATGGTGCAGTGTGAGGAGATTTCAAGCTCTGACTTGAAGTCCGAATGGGTCCCTGTTCTGCTGCAATGATCCAACATAATAAGGACATCCGTGAGCTCTAGAGCCCAAAAGACCATTAACCAACAGCAAGGTCTTTCGGCTTTTTCCTTCAGTTTCTTTCCATCAATCAAAGGACCATCGTATAGGGCTACTAAGAGGATGTGAACACCCATAAAGTACTTAACTGCAGTGTAGACACGGAGAAAGCGTTCATGAAACACTAGCTCCTGCCACTGACCATCAAAATGGCCTTAGGCAAATAATTACAGCTTGTTCCTTTGTCAAGTAAGGATAGTATCTATCTTGGTCTCAGTTGTGAGTGTTGAATGATAGCGCTGTGTAAAGTGCTTAAAACAGTGCCTAGCATATGGCAGATGCAAAATAAATAACAACTCTATTACTAAAAATATCATCATTATTGTCTGAGAGGCTGAGCTCGGAGAGCTAGGGTTAAACTCGCCGACGCATCGTGTAAGACAGTCTCTTGCCGTGCCCGCAAACATCATTGGTGCTCCGTAAATGTTAATTAAATCTGAACTTAATTTTCCATATTGAATCTCTATTTTAAAAGTTTACAGAGAATTTTCTGGATCTTTGACAAGTTATAAATCTTGAAATCTGATCCATGAGGAACAATCTTCTGGCATCTCAACTGGTTCTTTCCTCCTGTGACAGGATTTTCAGTGAGATTTTGGGCTTCGATTGGAGCTTATGTCGACAGCCCAACACACAGCAGCTAGTCACCCCTCCACGTGGCCAGCCGCCCAGAGGGCTTGTGGAGGAGCCTGGTCAGCACCCTGGGCCCAGCTCTGGCCAGTGGGAAGGGGCAGTGGGGGACAAAGGAATGTGTTGAAGAGGGAGGATCCTGCTCTTCCATGAGGGAGAGAGAACCGAGGGAATGCAGATCTGGGTACCCGGGCAGAGAGAGACGTGTTGGTCTGTTCATGAGCAGCAGGAGAAGAAAGAGGAAGACACACTGATCGACTGGAAGTGGCAAGGGAATGGTCAGAAACCTCCATGACAAAGCCCTGAACATGGGGGATGCGGGGGCCCCGGGTGTCTCGTCTGTAGGAAACCTCTTCCTCCTGCTGGAGAGCCCGAACTGGCTCAGTTGAGCACATCTTCCTATGTCTGGGGCCCATGTGGGTCCTTAAGAGAACAGCGCACCGGGCCTGAGTGCCGTGAGGGGTGACTCATCCAGGGGATAGCTGTAACAAAATGTGACGCTTTTTTCCCCCCTAGCCTGGGAATTACAGTCCAGGCTTCACGCTGAGGGCAACATATGCTGAGCTGTGTATCTTTTAAAGTTCAGAAAGCCACCAGATTTTAGAGCCATCCGTCTCTCAACAGGTTTTCTAAAAGATGCCAAGCTATAGAAGCGGTCCTCCCACAGCCCAGCTGACTCACACCGAGGAAGGACAGCGGGACGGCATGGCCCACGGAGGGCCCACCTCTTCTGGGGCAGCTCCTCTCTCTACCCCCCCAGGGAAGGAGACCTGGCTTTCCTTCCTGCCAACAAAAGGACAGAAGCAGGCGTAGTGCCACACTGCTCACTGTCAACACCACGAGAGCCTGCACCGCTGCACAGGCCTGCCATCCCACCTGTTTTGGAGGCTGAGACAGGAGGATTCCAATTCCAATTGTCCAAGCCCAGCCTGGACCATTCAGTGACACTCTGTCTCAAAATTGAAGACAAAATGAGGATGTAGCTCAGTGTTTCCAGAGTTCAATCCCCAGTACTGGAAAAAAAAAAAAAAACAAGTAAGTCTGCAATAAAGAGAACCAAGCACACTGCGGTGGGTTGTTCCTGGGCTCTGAGGAAGGATGGAAGTGGGAAAGGCCCCGTCTTTGGCAAGCCGGTGAGCACCCTGTGGACGTGCTGGTGAGCAGGCCTGTCCGCCGGGAGCCAGCAGTGCTCAGCTGTGATCCCCGCCGCTGGACTGGAGAACAAATGCCCTTGACACCTTCTGGCCAAGCCCCTGATGGACACAGACAGAGTGCTTAAAATAAATAAAACCGAGCCAACAGACAGAACGGGGCTATCCCAACAATCAGAGAGAGAAAAATTAAAGTCTGTGCAAGCTGTCGAGGCCCTCATTACAGACACTAAGCAGCGTAGGCAACAGGCATCAAAAGGTGCACCGGGGTCGGCGCTGTCGGAGCAGGTGTTAAGTTCTGAATAACCTATGGTTGTTTTTATCCCAGTCTGAGGCGCTCTAAGCGCAGCTCCCCCCAGTGCCCGCAGTCTGACGGCCAGGTGCCCCTTCCTCGCCCCCTGCCGCTGGGTGGCCGTCTGAGTGGAGGACAGCTGCTTCACAAAGGCAGCCACCCGGCCCAACACTCAGCCTCCTGGAATCTACCCGTAACTGAGCCTGGTTTCCCCCGCGGCGGCATGTACCCGGCAGCAATGTCTCCGAGCATGTGCTGCAGGAGTGAAGACATATTATCCGGTGACAGGGACGCAGAGCCTCCCCTCAAATCACAATCCCACCACCAAGGAGTGGACTCAAAGGGGGACTGTGGGCCCTTCCCAGACTGTGCTGAATACACACGTACACAGCTGAGTTCTGAAAGGGAAGCTTAAGCTGTGTCTGAGCTTTCTTCCACAAAACAGTGAGTGGACAGACTGAAAACACTGCTGCTTTTATAACTAACACACGATGGTATGCAAATTATGTTCCCTGAGAGCAAGTCCCGGGTCTTCCTGGCTCGGCACTCTCTTCCCAACAAGAAGCACGGAGCCTGACATGCCCAAGGTACGGAGGGGTGAACAGGCGGATCAACCGTGAATGTTTCCACCAGGGAGCCAATGCTAGCAACTCCTGAAAGTTATTCTGACATCTGTCTACTGGCCTCTGAGACAATCTAACGTTTTCCACTCACCCCACAAATACTTCGTAGACACTCAGTAAGGCTGTGTTAACAAAACAAGATTCAATCTCTTGCTTCAAAACACCAAAGACACAGTGTGGATCAGCCCAACACACAGCGGAAGGGCACAGGGCAAAGATGGCCCAACCCAGGACATCACACTCACCAAGCATGAACCTCCAACCCTGGCCCTTCTAAAAATCATCATGGCTTTTAGGCCCTTTTAGACCACCTTTGCCCTCCACCAGGTGGGTCTCACCTGTCCCAAATTCATGTTCAAGACTTCTGATTTTAATATATAGCAAAGTGATTTAAGTTACAGAGTCACAAGTATAATTTTATTAAAGATCTGTTTCTCTTTCCTGGAAATCTCAACGTTATTACAAAGTAAAAGTTCATTTGCCCTTTCAGCTATGGTTTGACTTAGTTGCTTAAGCCCTACAGAAAACAACATAAGTGTCTCTAGAAGGTATTGCTCTTCAAATGTTGGGGGAACAGAGTACTGATTACCAACTGTAGAGTGCTGTGGAGGAGAAGGTAGGCAAAAGAGACCGGACATGCGACTGCAGCCCTAAATAATTCTTCACAGCCAGGCGTCTACACTTTCAGTGAAGAGACCTCCCACTGGACACACCCAGCCACGTGAAACCTTCCTTAGTTGCTTTAACCTCTTGAAAATTTACCTAAGGGAAATTTTATCATTCACTAGAAAAAGTCATTGTATGCCCACTCTTTTTAAAGGGGAAGAAAAATCCAAATTAGCCCTTAGCCAAAATTTAAGATTTTCTATTAACAGCCAAAGAAGCCAGTGATAAGAATTGCTGGTAGGGAAAAAAAAATAAAATAAAACTGTAAGACACTAATTCTAGAAATTTATACCAAGAAAACAGAGAAATCTTTTAGATACTCACCAAGGAATAGTTATCCTATCATTCTTTTAAAAAGTGAGATGTTGTAATCCTATAAATATCCAATAATACAGGATTAATTTTCCCTCTGGCCTAATGATAGAAAATCTTATAGCTATAAAAAGGGCTGCAGATACTATTACCAGAAAAATTGTTTGTGTATAAACTCTTAACTGTTTTTACACACACAAAGGCACGGAATGCCTGCAAGAATATATTCCAAAATACCAGCAGTGTTTGTTAGGTGTCAGTTACTGTTACAAAAGAGAAGAGTGCTGCTTTTATCATCTAAAATGCTCATTATAAGAAAACAGACCTCTTTAAGGGGCTTTTATTTCCCATGCTCAGCTATTCACCAAATACAAAAAGATCTTCAAAGGAAAAAAAATTCTAACACACACACTTGTCAGCAACATGAAGAATCTTTTTAACAAAGTAATTTTTTCCAAAAGAGAAAATATATCGCAAAACCTTCTCAATAAATGACTTTTCCAAAATAAAAATCATAAAGCTACTTTACCATGACTTTGAAAATTAAAACTTATCAGATTATATATGAAAAAATGTTGCACTATACTTCTGAATGACTAAAGAGACTAAAAAGCTATATAACCTAATGCTATTTAGTAATATACACACATACGAACATACACAGGAGACTGTTTATAATGAGTAGTTTTGATGGAATCATAAGAGATTCTTTATCTCCTCTTTACTGCCTTTTAAATTTTCCTACTATAAGTATGTATTATTCCTACATTCAGATGAATAAGAACACTCTAAATTTTTTAATGGATATGGGAGACATAAAATCCTGTATATATTTATCATATCCATAGTTGAAACAAGCACTTTGTTAAACAAAAGCAAAAGAACTCCTATCTCTACGATCACCTGGAAATCTCTAGTTTTATAACTCTCAGCTCTCCAGACCAGTGGAGAGTGATGGGCCTCATCTCCGCTCCCTCCTGGCTGCTGATTACAAAAGGGACACCGTTCTCACAATCCTTCCCACAAGGCTGCAGCTAGAAGGCAGTTCAGCAGAAAGGGGAAACAGCAGTCCTTCCGAAACTACGCTGAGTATCCAGAACAAAGTGTCACCCCGTGGCACTCCCCAGGGTCAGGACTTTACTGGCTTGGGTGATGTCACTGACAGGATGGAGATCATATGAAATCGGGGAACTTGTCTTGTTTTCACCCAGCACTCCTAGCACTTTGCCAGCGAGCAGAATGCCCTCAGGAGCCAGAGCAGAATGGAGGGATGGATGGATGGGTGGTCGGTCAGGTAATGGTACTAAGCTCTGCTGTCTTTCTCCAAGTCCTCCAAACCACAGAGAGCACCCACTGTACTAGCAATATGGAAGCAGAGGGTGTGTCTGAGCGCACACTGTGTCCCAATGTCCCTTTACTGAGGTACAATTACAAGTCCAGTCCAGACTGCATCCCAAGGCACAGCTGTACTCCTTATTTTAGATTAATAATTAGCAAGTACTCAGCACCTAATCCTCTTAAGGTGACTATTGCAATCAACAATTAAGGCTCAGAAAAACCAAATAAATTGTTCAAGGGCAGAAAATTAAGAAATGACAGAACCTAGTGGGGCTGAGCATGGTGGTGCTTAACCGTAGTCCTGAGGCATTCTGGGAAAGTGATGAAGAAGGACACAAGTTCAAGGCCAGCCTGGTCAGGTTAGTGATTTTGAGAAATATTGTCCCAAAATACTAAAAAGTTTGCAAGGGTTGGTCATGTGAAGGTCCTGGGATCCATTCCCAGTAGAATGAATGAATGAATGAATGCATGCATGAATGAACGAATGAACAAACCTAGCTCTGAACTTGATTCTCTGTGGCCCCAGAGCCAAGACTCTTTCCAGAAAGCAATAAGCTTTCTGTTAGCTCATCCATCTGGTAAGGAAGTCTATGGCTTCTACATTAATCATCTGACTTAATCATCTTCAGAAGCCCATAAAGTGGGTTAGCATATTATATTCATTTTTCAAATGACAAAAGTATAGAGAGGTTACATAACTTGCCTCTGATCACACAAACCCCAGCAGAACTAAATTAGAATAAAAAGTGAAAAAGTATTGCACTGATCTACAAATTGATCACCTCCATTACGACAGACTGGGTCAGGACAGTCCCATCACCTGAAGATTCCCAACCTTGTCAAAAGACTAATGAACAGGCCATATGTTATCAACATATGTAATTCGATAGATTTGACCAGTCCCATAAAACATTCCTCTCTCAAATGCAGACCAACAGTGTCTCTCACTGTAAAAAATAAAATAAAAATAAAAGCTACATATAGGAAACTTGGTGTGGGAATGTGATGAGGGGAAGGAATAAATATGATACAGAAAGAAAATAAAAGAGCATGTATAAGGGGGGAGGAGGGGGGAGTGGGTAGGGATATGGGTAAAAATGAGAATTAACTTGTGGCATATACTGGTACAAATTTCCCAATGTTATATGTGATTTTGAGATGTATATAAATTGTAC
>PVIC010030153.1:0-22051 GCA_004025085.1 Thryonomys swinderianus
AAAGAAAAGCCCTGGTCCTGACGGCTTCACTGCTGAATTCTACAAAACTTTTAAAGAAGAGTTAATACCAGTACTTCTCAATCTCTTTAATGAAATTGAAAGGGAAGCAGTACTCCCCAAATCATTCCTTGAAGCAACCATCACCTTGATTCCAAAGGCAGGGAAAGATCCCACCAAAAAAGAAAACTACAGGCCAATCCCTCTAATGAACATTGACACAAAAATCCTTAGTAAGATACTTGCAAACAGAATATAGAGAGTTATCAAGAAAATCGTACACCATGATCAAGTCGGATTTATCCCAGGGATGCAAAGCTGGTTCAACATATGTAAATCAATCAATGTAATACACTATATTAACAGACTGTAGGACAAAAACCATATGATTATCTCAATAGGTGCAGAAAAAGCATTTGACAAAATCCAATACCCATTTATGATCAAAACCCTACAGAGAATTGAAATCGATAGACTTTATCTCAATTTAATACAAGCTATTTATGAGAAACCAACAGCTAGCATCATACTTAATGGGCAAAAACTGAAACCTTTTACACTAAGGTCAGGAATGAGACAAGGATGCCCGCTTTCACCACTCTTGTTCAATATAGTATTGGAAACATTAGCCATAGCAATCAGGCAGGACAAGGATATAAAAGGAATAAAGATAGGAAAGGAAGAAGTTAAACTGTCATTATTTGCTGATGATATTATACTCTATCTAGAGGATCCTAAAAACTCAACCAAGAGACTGCTAGACTTAATTACCAAATGTGGTAGTGTTGCTGGATACAGGGTCAATGCTCAAAAATCAACAGCCTTTGTCTACACAAACAACAGACTCACTGAAAGAGAAATCAGGGAGTCAATCCCTTTAACAGTAGCACCAGAAACATGAAATATCTAGGAATCAACCTAACAAAGGAAGTGAAAGACCTCTGCTCTGAAAACTAGAGGACTCTGAAAACTGAGATAGAAAAGGAAACCAGAAAGTGGAAAGATATTCCTTGTTCCTCGGTCAGGAGAACCAACATCATCAAAATGGCTATACTCCCACAACTACTATATAGATTCAATGCAATTTCAATTGAAATTCCAATGGTATACTTCACAGACCTAGAGAAAATAATACAAAAATTCATCTGGAAACACAAGAAACTTAGAGTAGCAAAAGCAATTCTAAAAAAACCACGACATGGCAGGGGGTGTTACAATCCCCAATTTAAGACTCTACTATAAAGCCACTGTGATAAAAACTGCATGGTACTGGCAAAGTAACAGACCAGAGGACCAGTGGAATAGATTAGAAAAACCAGAAACACTCCAGATACATTAAGCTACCTTATCTTTGACAAAGGAGCCAAACATCCCCAATGGAAGAAAGACAGCCTCTTTAACAAATGTTGCTGGAAAAACTGGGCTTTAACCTGCCAAAAGCTAAAGCTAGACCTATCTCTTTCACCATGCACAAAACTAAACTCACAGTGGATATGAGACTTAAACATTAAAACAGAAACAATAAGCCTGCTGGAAAACAGACTACGTAAAACTCTTGGAGACGTTGGCTTAGGCACAGACTTTATGAATAAAACCTCTAAGGTACAAGAACTAGCAGAAAGAATCAACAAATGGGATCTTATTCTACTGAAAAGCTTCTGCACAGCAAAAGAAGTCACTGCACTGCTAGAAGACAACAAACAACATGGGAAAAAATCTTTAGTAGCTGTGTATCAGAAAAAGGGCTATTATCTACAATATATAAAGAACTCAAACAGATCAGCCCCCCCAAGTATAAAGACCCAATTCAAAAATGGGAATCTGAAATGAACAGACACTTCTCAGAGGCAGACGTCAAAGCAGCCAAGAAACATATGAAGAAATGTTCAACATCACTGCTTATTCGAGAGATGCAAATGAAAACAACACTGAGATTTCATCTCACTCCACAAAGAATGGCCACGATCACCAAATCAACCAACAACAAATGCTGGCATGGCTGTGGGGAGAAAGGAACCCTTCTCCACTGTTGGTGGGATTGCAGACTTGTGCAACCATTGTGGAGATCTGTGTGGAGATTTCTCAGAAAACTAGGACTAGGGGTCCGATTTGACCCAGCTATCCCCCTGCTAGGAATATACCCAAAAGAATTTTAAAAATCACATTGGAAAGACAGGTATGCACCCTTGTTCATAGCAGCTCAGTTCGTGATAGCTCAATCTTGGAAACAACCCAAATGTCCATCACCTGGAGAGTGGATAAAGAAGATGTGTTTTTTTTAAATAAAATGGAGTATTACTCTGCCATAAAGAATGACAAGTTCAATCCATTTAGGTGCAAATGGAGACACCTGGAGGATATAGTAATAAGTGAAATTAATAGATCACAGATAGACAATTTCTGGATCTTCTCTTTGGCATGAACACTTGTAGATGCAAATGAGCTCTAGAAAGTAGGACAGCTTTTATAGAGTGGAAAATTTCTATAGGATACTTGGTGTAGGAATGTGATGAGGGGAAGGAATGAATATGATACAGAAAGAAAATAAAAGAGCATGTATAAAGGGGGTAAGGAGGTGTGGGTGGGTAGTGATATGGGTAAAAATGAGAATTAATTTGTGTCATATACTGGTACAAATTCCCCAATGTTATATGTGGTTTTGAGATGTATATAAATTGTACCAATAAAGAATTCAATTTAAAAAAAAGAAAATTAAATTTGGAATTGTTCTCATTTCATTAGATAGACTGATCGGAATATAATTTTTTTTTTTGAGACAGTGTCTCACTTTGTAGTTCAGGCTGGCCCTGAGCTCACTATGTTGCCCAGGCAAGCCTCGAACTCAGCAATCCTCCCATCTCTGCATACAGAGTGCTGGGATAACAGGTGTGAGCCACCACGCCGAGCCGAAATATAAAATTTTAAAAAGGTACGCTGTTGCTGTATATCGACATTCAACTTTTTAAATAATATGACAAAGCATTTTGAAAACCCTTAATTTACATTGCGAGATGACTATTAAGGGTTGTGTTTGGAGGCCCCCCCCCCCCAGGCTTCATGCTTTCTCAGAGATGGCTGAATTTAGAGCATGTGGTTGGTTAAAATGAGACTAGGTCCGAGGGCACTGTAAGGGTGTGAGTGCTCTCCATCCCAGTGGTCTGAATAAGGTAAAAGGGGCAGAAAGACGCCATTAACGGTCCCTGGCTGCCTTTCCTACTCTGTGAGTGCCATGTTGTTTCGCTGCTATGATGGTTGTTTGCTGTCCTCGTCTTGGTGTCAGCTGATGAAGGCCTGAAATCTGTCTGCGCTGTGAGACGGGTGCCGGGTATTTTGTGTCAGTGTTAAGAAAAAAGTATCTAAATCATGCCCTTTTAGGATCTAGAACCTTCCACTATGTTGTACCCATGATTTCCTTGAAGAAATTGGATCATATCACTGTGAGTTAGGAAAAAAAAGAGACAATATTTTTACTTTTAAACTTGCAACTCTATTTTGAAAGATAGAGCTCGGGAAATGATTGCTTCAAATTCTAATTACAAACCCATTAGCACCTCTTAAGCTGTAGGAGTCAGGCTGATAGATTAATATCATAGGATTATTCTGCACTGTGGGTTCAATCTTTTTGAATAACATGAAAAGACAAAGGTACGAAATGAGCTTTTTCAGTTTTCCCCTTTGAGAGTGTGCGAGGGAGGAAAGGGAAGAGGAGAAATGTGAGGTACCAAAGCACCTATGTCAGAGCTCTGTGCTTCTCCTTGGGCTTCCAGCACTTCGGGACAATGGTCAGTGAAGAGGGCAGAACAGAGTGAACAGTGGGACCTTGTGACCACTTCTGCCTTGCCGCTTGGACAGTCCCCCGAGGACTCTGCACACAGCATCCTGACACACACCTGCAGACCCATCTAACCCACATCTAAGTCAGTCCAACGGTGTGCTTGGATTTCTGTGGCCGCCCTGTTTTTGTGCAGCACCAACACGCCCTGGAGAGCCTAAGAGCTGGGCACGGACGGGGTGACGCCACCACACCAGGAGCAGGGCCAGAGGGCTGGATAGAGAATTATCACTTAGTGCCCACCAGAGCTGAGCTTTCCCTCAGCTGCCCTCCCCACAGCTACATAGCCAGGGGGCACCCTGGGAAGAGAAAAGACCAGGGAGGGGCCTACCACGCAGATGGATGAAGCTGAATTACAGTATTTACTCATTATCTCATTTAGAGGAAGTTGTCAACCATAATATATATGTCTTCTTTTGTCATTCAAGTTTTCATTAAGGGACTTTTCTCTTTTAGGGTCTTAGAAAATACAGAAAATATAGACAAAATAGATTGTATTTTCACATGTTCAAATTCAGCTTTTTTTTTTTTTTTTTTTTGACAGGGTCTCGCTTTGCAGTTCAGGCTGGCCCTGAGCTCACTATGTAGCCCAGGCAAGCCTGGAACTCAGCAGTCCTCCTGTCTCTGCCTCCTGAGGGCTGGGATTACAGGTGTGAGCCACCACGCCCAGCTCAAACTCAGCTTTTTATGCCAATCTAGACTTGTACCTTATATATTGATGGAGCAATCTTGAGAAACACAGAATAAATAAGAAGTGACCTGACACTTCATCAAATTCTCAGAAACTCTGGTCACTCTCTAGACAGGGTTACAGAACTGAGTTGTAGAACTCCAGACTGAAACTAAGTTCTCGACTCCTCCCATTTAGCCTCCTTTACCACCTCCGGTTTCTGCTTTTTCCAGCCAGAGTCTCGTAATGAAACAACAGCAGAAAAGGACATAGCATTCTGGAATCTGTGCACCTACAACGAGATGTGCAATGGCTCATGGGGATTCTTCTACCAAGTGGGTCGTCTCGTACTTCCCCAAATGTGCTCATCATCTCCACTAGGAGCCAGTGTAACTCCTGCCAACCCCTGAGGATCTGGAACTTGTTATCTAGCCTTTCACAGGCTTCCTGGATCTGCTCTGGGTCTATTCAGTACTTCAGTTCTATCTGTGTGTTGACTACTATTGGACAGTATCCAATAAATGCGATTGTTTGTTCTAATTTTTTTTCCCAGTAGGTTCAACTTAATTTTACTTTGATATAAATAAACAGGAACCTCAGTGAGAGAAATACATGCATCATTCTCTAGGAATGAGCAGTGTGAACAGACATTCCATATGGATTCTTTTTCTCCTGAACATATGAGAGACCTGCTTTATTTGTGCTTCCTGAACACTCTCTAGTCTTTGTCTGGTACGGACAGTTCCATTCTCACTGAGTGATCCTCCCTTAGACAGAGCTATTTGTAGAAAGTTTCATTCTGGAACCAAGCTTCAAGCTCCTGCTCTGTATCTACAAAAATAGCTATTTCGAGCTCACTGGATGAAAATAGCACAGTCTTACAGAAATCAAAAAGATGTGTATATAATTCGTGTCCTTCATTAAAACAAAGTCTGGCCAGTGCCTGCTTGAAGTTTAACATGACATAGTAGTACATGTCAAGATTCAGAGTTACTGACATTAATGCTGTAAATGATAAAGGTGACTGAGTAGTCTCAGTGATAGAAATAGAAATCAGATCCTCAGAGCAAATGTATTATCCTACACCAGGGGAAAGCTAAGTGTATCAAACATCCTTGAAAAGCACACAGGAGGACATTTCCAAATTAGTACTGACTCATGACTTAATGAACTCAGTTTGTTCATAATGGCTGATTGTAACACAAATCGGTTAACTGAAGACTCGGGCTCTTGTACACAGCTTCCCAAGTCTCTACCCTGCACACAGGCAGATCTCAGTGTCCTTAGAGAGACAATGGCCTAGGATTTCTCAGGATTTCCCCACACATGAAAGGATATTGTCATGTTCCTTCCAGAACTCTTTAACTGTTAGATCTGGATCTGAGACCATCTGGAAGCACAAGCAGTCAGAATTCCAGTCATAACTAAAAACTTTGGTCATAAATTGGAAGTAAAATTTCAATCATTAGCCAAGTCATTTGTATGTCAAGCTGGTTGTAACCTGAGGGTCCACTGTAGTTTCCTTGTTATATTTAAACTAACACACAAAAACAAGCAATCAGTTTACAGTGAATGGATGTGGAACCTGTGTCAGACCCACACTGTAGAGAAAGAATTCTCAGCATGAGTTTGAATTGCAGTGGAATCAGCTTGGGTTTTTCAGTTGTAATGTATGGCAGATTACTATCCCATGAAAAAGTCTTCATACTAGGGTTTCATACATTGTTACAGAAATCATATAAAATATCTTATAGAAACTCTTAGAGTAGCAATACAAAGGCAGAAAAAATATAGCAATTTTCCTGTTTGCTGGAAATTTGGAGACAGAGAAAATGATAGTTGGAGTGATCCTTTTTTGCTAAACAAAAACATTTTGATTACATCTCTGAGCAACTCTTGTCTGGCAATTCCTGTATCAGAAGGATTCTGTAGCTTTCAAGCCTACTGCCATAGAATTTTCTCTTTCAGGTTCTCATCACATCAAAAAGTCCCAAAACCGTTTTTCCTACCTTCTCTCTGCCTAGAATGTGTCCTCCCCCTCATACCTATTGAACCTTAATTCTTGACATGTTTTTGAAATGTCATTCATCAGGGAAGCCTTCAACTCCTTCAGACTGGATCCAATTTTCTTCTTACATAATACCCCAAATTCCTTCTAATCACTTTGCAAAACTTGGAACCTTATCTGGTTGTTTTATAAAGTTGCTGATTGGAACATGTTCAATTTCTATGCCAAATTGCTGTTTTTGTCAGGTTTTTTTTTCTTTTTTCTTTTTCCATTACTTCTCTCATTTTCTGGAAATACAGACTGTTGTTTGGCACAGGTGATGTGAAGGTACTTCAGGCTTTGGGTGGACTTGTCTTTTGTAAACAGGCAATATGGCTTATCTTTTTAAAGTTTTTACTACCATTTAACATTCACTGCTTTAGTATAAAACCACTGCATTTCTGCTATTACATTTCAAAACATAGACTTGTGTTGTTTTTCATCTATTTAACAACTGGATTGTGATCATTTCATGTTCCAAAACGTATATACATTTATTACTAAAAGAAAGCATGAAGGAAGCTGAAACAAAAATATTTTTTCATTTTTGTATTATTTTAAATGTATCGATAAGAAAAGGAGGGAAGGTTTTTTTTTTTGGCATCAAACATTAAGCTATTTTTTTTTTTTTTTTGAGACAGGGTCTCGCTTTATACTTTCAGGCTGGCACTGAGCTCACTGTGTAGCCCAGGCAAGCTTTGAACTCAGCAATCCTCTTGCCCCTGCCTCTGCCTCCTGAGTGCTGGGATTACAGGCGTGAGCCACCAAGCCTGGCACTGTGGTATGTGGTATTGATTGCTGGTGGGCGTGAGTGTCCACGCCCAGCATTGTATGTGGTCACTGGGGATGAACTCAGGGCCTTGCGCTTGCGAGGCAGGTGCCGGAACCACTGAGCTAACCCTCCAGCCCCAAATGTTAAGCTTTGTGGGAGAACTTGAAGCTTTCAGAGACAAACGCAGGACAACATGAGGTCTCAGGCTCGAGCAGGGGCTCCTCCTCGTTGTGCCGCACTCAGTGCCGGGCTTATCAGTCATGGGCTGAGCACCGCTGCTCTGTGCGCATAACTTTGAGAAGTGATCCCTAGGCACAGCCTGTGTGGCCAGAGCTTAGTCAGACGGCCATGCTTGGTAAGGAAAAGGCTAAAATTGTCACAGTTTAGCCTGGCTCGCCATGTGCCCTGCAAATGTTTGATGTTCCACTGCCAATAATAAAAGGACCAAAACTCCAGGCAGGACATCACTCGGACCCTGCCCTGGGGTATTAGATATCAGTGGATTCTTCTAAGTAGAACTAACATTTTGTTCTTCACAGGCCTGATAAATGCTAATAAAAGCTTATATTTCAATCGTCTTTTCTTTCAAACTTGAGGAATTAGAAATCTCTAATCACTTACCAAGTATTAACCACATTCAATTATTTTCTAGCACTTTGCCAAAAAAATTAGCATCTTCTATTTTATTATTAAATTCATAATTAATTAAATAGCATATTGTAGATGCTTTGACCACATTTGCTACTATTTTTTGTCTCTTAATCTATTCTTTGGTTTTATTTTAATCTCCCTTTAAAACATACTTCAGTAATTCTCGTAGAGGTGTCTGAGGGTGAAAATCTCTTGTGCATCTATAACTGTCTTCATTTCCTCTGCTCTCAGTTGTAATTTAACTGAGTATAGAATTTTGGAGTGGAATTTATTTCTCTTTGATTTTGAAGGTATGATTCTATTTTCACATTATGTTTATTGTACGTGGTAAGACATATGCCACAAGTATGGCTTTTCCTTTGAGCTAATCACCTGTTCTCAGACAGGTCCAATTTCTCTTCATACTCATAACCTTCAATAAGATACAGAAATGAATTATCTAAATACCTGAAAATTATTTCACACATATTTTATGTACCACATTTTATATCTGAAAAATCATAACAATCACAGTATATTTTGAAATGCTAACATTCTCTTGCCTCATCATCTACCTGGAACCCCTGCTAGACATACATTGAGTTACTTTTCCATAGATCTAATTGATACTGTACCTTACATTTTATCTATTTCTGATCCTTTCTATTCTTTTCTAATATCCCATAGTACCATTGAATTTTCTCATTTTTATATTCACAACTGTTTTAAATTTTCAGTATTATTTTAATAACTTTATCTATCCTATCTTCTGATATATTTTCCTGTCTATGTACCTTATCACGTATCTACCTAAAAAGAGAGGAAACAGAAAAAGGCACAGAGAAAAACAGAAAAGCTAAGTTCATTTTAACTTCTCTAAATCTTTTAACTTATGCCTCACTTAATTTCCACTTCATTTTTATTAATGTGTTCTTGTTCTTTTCATGCATGTTACCATGTTAATTATTATTTTTATTTTGGTGACAAAGGTGGAATCCAGTGACTGGGAACCAGGAATATACTGAGGAATTGATTTGTGTGCTATGCCTTCAAGGTATTTTTTTGTTTAAATCAAATTTAGATCATCATACGTTTTTGCTTTGAACTCATTTCTTGATAACTCACTTTTATGTTATATTTGGTTAGCATGTATTAATCATACATATTAATGTTGTTCACTGTGATATTTCAGTACTTGCATATAGCATACACTGGTTCATGTTAGCCTACCTTTATTCACAAACCGCTTATCTTTTGAATCCCTAGTAACCACAACTATACATTAAGGTAAAGGCACATACGTGAGACTATGTATTGTCTTCTTGTCTACAGCATATATTTTTCTTTTTGAATAAATAAAATCGGCAAAAACCCATTTGAATATATTTATTGAGTCTCAACAACAAATTACTGTATTTATCAGTGATATTAGATAAAACAAGATGAGTGGAATGACTACAGTTTAGGTATTATGTGTAAATAATATTGTTTTACTATGGGAGTTACCTTAGTAAAGGAATTGGCTGGAAATGAAAAGAATGAATCTGTTTGATATTTTTATTTGTCCAAACACAAATATCCCTCAACTTTACTAACCTATTGTATTGTCCAACAATATACTGTCATAAAATTACAGTGGCTGTGATCAAAGAATTTATAAACACAGTACAATATTAATATTAAAATTGATGAATGGCTAACATCCTAGAAAAGTTTGATGCTCTTAAGTGATAGTTGGAGAAAAGATTTTTATTTCCTAAAAATGTTTACCTCCTAAAGCAGTTGAATGAGAGGCTGCTTGGAAAGCTATAGTAGATTATAAAACTGAGTGAAGAAAAAATAGAGATAAGAGAATTAGGCTGAAATAAAGTATCTTACATAGGAATGGACAAGAAAGAAAAAATAGGGTATAATTTGTCTGTCAAAATGATTTATTCCTTTCCTTGCTGTGGTACCTTTCTTTTTCTTGGGCATCTCCTCCTCTCTTTGTCCATATAGTTCTATTCCAATGATAGAAATTAAAAGACTTTAGTCCCAAATTGAATATACGACCTAAATTACTGATGAGACACACTTCTTCAGGATTTATAATATGTAAAGGGTGCAAGTTCTTTAGAGTGAGTATTCGGAGTCCCAACAGTCATTTCCATTCTGCTCAGATGAGCCTGGATTAATTAATGTATTTTGCTTGTGTTCAAAGTCAGAGTTTATATCCACTTACTATTAGAGGCAGCAACTCAAATACTTCACCGAAGTAAAAGAGAATCTAAATGAAGAGCAAGAGTCTCAAAAATTGATGCCTGCTCTTGGGCTAGGAGTTAATCACCTTTCTATACTATACCATTGAATTCCATCATAGTAATTAGTAAAATAGTATAATGGTTGTATGCAAACCAAACATCAGATGAAAGGTCTTACAGTAGCTGCAGTAGATACTGTATGTTCAGCTAATGTGATTAGCTTATTCTAACACACGTATGTAATGATGCCCAAAATATCAAGCTTTATGAAGAAAGAACATATTGTACTCTATTGAGATAGATTTATTTATGTCATTTCAATTTTTTTTTTTTTTTTTGAGACAGGGTCTCACTTTGTAGTTCAGGCTGGCTCAGAGCTCACTATGTAGTCCAGGCAAGCCTGGAACTCAGCAATCCTCCTCCCTCTGCCTCCCGAGTGCTGAGATTACAGGCGTGAGCCACCATGCCTGGCACTGTGGTATGTGGTACTGATGGCTGGTGGGCATGAGTCACCACACCCAGCACTGTATGTGGTTACTAGGATCGAACTCAGGGCCTTGCACTTGTGAGGCAGGCACTGGAACCACTGAGCTAAATCTCCGGCCCGATGTCATTTCAATTTTGTTAATTATCATAAGCATAAAATGCTTATAAAAAAAGACTATAATGCACATTAAAATTTGATAAATACTTGATTTGTTTCCAATTTTAAATATTATAACTTGCATTTCTAATTAGCTTTTGCAAAGCACTGAAAAGCTTTCCCGTCATTATCTCCTCTGATCTTAGTGAGGTAATGATGGTTGGTTATTTTATTATTTGGTGTTATTTGGATTCTTAATCTTTAGTTTTAAACGAAAGCTACAACAAAACATGAATTCTTCAATTACAAGTAATGTCTTTATTTCTTAATTGTTCATGATTAGCCGAGATACTCAGCACAGTGCTTCATTTTTGCCAACTGTGATTTAATTTGGCTCTGAGCCACTGGGAGGTTGGTTACATTAGTCACAATGTTATGGTGTGTGACATCACTGTTTCATAAATATTACAGCTAATTTAGGAGTAAAGAATCCAGGATGCTACGCATTTACATGTAGCTTAGAACTAAAAATAATTCTTATCTACAATTAAAGTAATTTACCACTGATCATTTTTAAATTCTTGCATATTCAAAATATTCTCTAGGTAACACTTTGGAAAACCAAAAACAACTTATACTGTTCTTTAAAATTCTAAAGTAGATCTATTGGTTTAACAATATGTTATTAGCAATTATTACTGTTATTTTAAGTGTTTGGTATGTGTCAAGTGAAGTTCTCAATGTTTTGTTCACACTATTGCATTTATAATAATAGAAAATTTTCAGAGAGAACCTGAATATCAAAACTAAAAGACTTTTAGATTCTCAGATTCCTAAGACTTCCAGTGAATTCTAGAAATCTAGTCCACTGTACTCCATCCAGGAATGGGTGTTAAAATCATTTTTAATTAAATTATTTATTGGTACATTTAAAATACACATCATGATCACACTCAGTTTTGAAAATTTGTACCAGATTACTGAAACCATCAAAATTGCAGACTGTGCTTTAGGGTTAGCAGGGCAGGGATTTAGCTTAAGTGGTACTGCACTTACCTCGGAAGCACAAGGGCCCGAGTTTGATCCTGGTACCACACACACACACACACACACACACAAGTAAAAGGGATATATTTGTACACAACACTACATCAGAAAAATTACAGAGGAAAAGTATTGTGTCAAAACATTGAAATGTGTCATGTCATGTACTGTTAAAATCTTTTTTTACTGTACCAAAAATCATGTTTGAAAAAGACAACCTTACTTGACTTTTGAACCAACTTTAATTTTGAATTCAAGAACTCAAGCTCTATTTAAAAGAAAGGGAAAAGAAACTGCTGAATACTGAAGAGTATTATCACAGGCAGGGATGACACATCACGAATAAAAGGCCATCTCTGTGTTTGTCAGTATGAGATAGTGAAAGGCTTTTGCTTAATGGAAAGATGGAGATAAGGTCTGAAAACGCAGTTTGATGTGGATTGAACCATCTACTTAAAAACAGGGCTGTATTATGGAACTAAATTAGAAGAATGGGGATGATTTCAATCTTTATCTGCCCAGTTTCTCGGGTCAGTGTTCCGAGATTAAAACTAAGGTCTCTACGCATGCATTGCCAATGGCAAGCTCTTCAATAACAATGAAATATGGCTTCCAAGACCTATATCTGTTTACAGCTCCAATTTAAATTAATAATGTTCTAGCTAAAAATAAAATCTTTAGTGTTTAATATATCTACATAGTAAACAGTGCTAAATGTACTTGAAAAGACCAATCAGCAGTAATTTACCTTGCAGGATGAAACAAAAAGTTTGGGTACTTGAGTAAAAAGATAATATATTTAAATGTGGATTTTTTAAATTGAATTCTTTATTGGTACAATTTATATACATCTCAAAATCACATATAACATTAGGAAATTTGTACCAGTATATGCCACAAGTTAATTCTCATTTTTACCCATATCCCTACCCACTCCCCCCTCCTCCCCCTTTATACTCTTTTATTTTCTTTCTGCATCATATTTATTCCTTCCCCTCATCACATTCCCACACCAAGTTTCCTATAGAAATATTCCACTCTATAAAAGCTGTCCTACTATCTAGAACTCATTTGCATCTACAGGTGTTCATATGCCAAAGAGAAGATCCGGGAATTGTCTATCTGTGATCTATTGATTTCACTTATTACTATATCCTCCAGGTGTCTCCATTTGCACCTAAATGGATCGATCTTGTCATTCTTTATGGCAGAGTAATACTCCATTTTGTAAAAAAACCACATCTTCTTTTTTTTTTTTTTTTTTTGAGACAGGGTCTTGCTTTGTAGTTCAGGCTGGCCCTGAGCTCACTGTGTAGCCCAGGCAAGCCTCGAACTCAGCAATCCTCCTGTCTCTGCCTCACGAGTGCTGGGATGATAGGCATGAGCCACCACGCCCTGCACTGTGGTATGTGGTATTGATGGCTGGTGGGCGTGAGTCACCAAGCCCAGCATTGTATGTGGTTACCCAGATGGAACTCAGGGCCTTGAGCTTGTGAGGCAGGCGCTGGAACCACTAAGCTAAATCTCCAGCCCCTAGAACTGGAATTTTTAAATGGTAAGTCTTTCTAAAGATTAAACATATATGTTTTTCTAAAAGTACATTTGCCAGTTAAGTAGGTTCTGAGTAAAATTTTAATTCCAGAATATCTACTTATTCATAAAATACAGTGTTTCAAGAGATTAGTTTAAGTTGATATGGAAGCCTTTGGGGGGGGGGTTTACAAAAGACAAAGAAAGAAGGATACTGTGAGTAGTTAGGAACAGAGTCCGTGTCCTATAACATTCAGGTCACCTTCAACTGGAAGGAAAATATAAACATGTAAAGTGTTGGAGGTTAAAGTTAAACAAACAAGTCAAATAAACTAAGAAAAACAACAACAAAAAACCCCACACATTTCTTCTAAAAAGTCAGCACCTTGCCGGTTGATTTCACAGTGCCCTTTGGAGCCCTTCTGCTTCATGCCTTCCATTATGTCTACCTGACTGCCTCCATGCCTACGTGTGGCCTCACCATTAGACCGAGGGCTGACACCTCAAAGTGGGGCAGGTATAAGTGGTGAGATGAGATGTCGTATAAGATACAAGAGAAATGTATCCAAGACTATGAAAGAGAAACTTGGCAGCACCGTAGAAGTCTCTAACCGGGAATATCTTCCCTTGGGCAAAAGGAATTTTAAGAACTCCAATTTCATACTCCCAGATGGGTAAACTGTTATACCTTTGGCAAGCTTCCTCCTGTCCGCTAACCCTGAAGCACGGTCCATATTTTTGTGGTCTCCGGAATCACAAATCCATTTTCTTGCTCTAGCAAAAATGATAAAGACTTTCTGCAGCATCTTCCTCCAACTTATTTCTGTGTTGTCAACCTTTTATTCACATAACAAAAGCCTAACATCCCATCTTTGAAAACTAATATGATGTTCATTTAGAATATCTAACTCATATGCTGAGTGTCAGGAGTTCAAATATGCTCTTTTATCTGGATTTTTACAAACTCATATCAATCCCTCCAAATCACCTGCATTTTGACAACATCCCAGGTCCCAGCCTGTAGAAAAATCAGATTGCTTCCAACAGCTTAAATAAAAGCATTAAAATGCAAGTCATGTTTGACCTTCAAATGAATGGAAATCCCAATAAAATAATCCTTTTGCTCCTTTTATTATTTTAAAAAGTTTGGAAGACTACTTGAAGTACCCTACCAAAAATATCTCATATGCTAACTCCATATTTTCTTTACACTGTGCCCTAAATTAAATGAAAAATTTCAAGGGTTGATAAACTTGTTTGGCTGCTTTGACCTTATTTATTCATTTCCCTAGTGCAGTCTTGTTTTCAAATGAAAATACTTTTCAGTCTTACTGTAAAATAGGTGCAAGAAAATGTTAAAAAAATATCCAACCAAAATAAAATCAATCAGCCAAATAAATTACTTTAAAATGTACCTGCTGATAGAGTTATCTGTGACCATTTTAGGTTAGTACGTAGTGGTTTCTCAAAAGATTTGTATTAAAGCAGCGAACAGTTTCAAACTATGGTATAAACTTTGAAAATGATGTGTCCGCTTCATTAACAGGAATAAACCTAGCAGAATATCAGAGTGCACTCCTGGGTGATGAAGGTACGATCTGGAATACTACATGTGCTGTACCATTCCCAGCTCCTATGAATTAACCACGTTTGCTCTATGACCTCTTCCAGCTGTGAAGCTTCTACCTCGGAACCTGCCAACTACATCCTGAATCTCCTGAAATCTTGACCTAAAATAAACTTTTCTTCCTTTAAAAAGTTAGTACTGAGTATGAGAACCCATAGATGGAAATGAGTTCTAGAATGTATGATAGTTTTTGTAAAATAGGAACTATCCAAAGGGAATTTGGTGTGGGAATGTAATGAGGGGAAGGAATAAATATGATTCTGAAAGAAAATAAAAGAGCATGTATATAAGGTGTGGGGGGGATGTGGGTGGGTAGGGATGTGGATAAAAATGAGAATTAACTTGTATCACATACTGGTACAAATTCCCCAATGTTATGTGTGATTGTGAGCTGTATATAAAATGTACCAATAAAAAATTCAATTAAAAAAAGTTAGTACTGAATTTTGTGTTTCAACACTAGGAAAGCTGATCATATATATGGTGTCCTTTAGAGCATACAAAAAGCTCAACTCATATTTGCCTTCATGTCCTCTACTAGTTCAAGTAAAACCTCAATGCTAGTGACTAGGCCCAATTTCAACATCAAATGCTACTTATACTGTTCTACATTTTAATGAAAATGACTGCTATTCTTTGAACTTATATTGTTTTATATTGTTAAAATTTAAATGAATAAATTTCTTTTTATTTTGTTATGCTAGTGCTAAGGAATTTTTGGAGATTGATATCTCTTGACTTTGTAATAATTTTAATCTTGGTGATCACACTTAATGTTCATTCTTTGCTACGTGACACTTTGGGCCCCATTTCCCATTTTACTCTTACAACTTAATACAGTTTGAACACTACTAAGTGATAATGTAAGTTAAAGAAAAAATTATAAATTATACATTATTTATGAGAGCTTGGAGAGCTGAGAGATTAAGATTGAAGGTGCTTAGCTTTCTGCTCACTAAGGTAACTTTGCCATCTTTAAAGTAATAAATGAGATGAAAAAAGATATTTATGTGTGGTTCATATGAAGTATCCAAGCCAAAGTCATTTCAATAAACTGCATTTCATTAAGGATTTTAATTTCTGGATCATCTCAATGCACTGGAAACCCTCTATTTATGTAGTTTTCAAACATAAAAGACTACGGTCCACTTAGCTTTCTCTCTGGCTGCTGGGGTCAAAAGGAAGAGAAAGAAAAGTCACTATAGATTACCAAGACACTTAGAATAGCCAATTTAAGAGAATGGAGCCTTGACCTTTGAAGAAAATCCAGCTCATAACAATTGTTTAGTTTAATGGATCATAGCTATAATATTTTTCTGAATCTGACTCCAAGCCTAATTAAATAAACTAAAGTTTGGTGTTTCAAGAAAGGTCAAAAATTTTTTATATTTGTTTTCGTTTTTAAACTGTGGAAACAATGACAAGTCCAGTTACAAATATATGAAGTAAAGCTTTGGGGAAATGGAATTGTATTTGTTATTAACACATAGAATTTTCAAAATGAAGTACCATTATCTAATAAATCCTGGAAAAGATCAACTACAAGATGCACATGAGACCTAGAGACAACAGAGCACAGAACAGCCACTGTATTCCTGTGGTGAGCATGGAATGCAAACATCTCGTGTGAAAAATCCCCTCTGCCCCTGACTTCCGTTATAAGAATTTTAAGATTTCTTGTAATCCCAGAAGCAAGTTGTCATTCAATGAGGTCATTTTCAGTTGAACACAAAAGAAATTGGTGAAAACATCTTAGCAAAAGAAAGAGAAATGTCTAGCTAATTTCAGGCGTGGCTGGATGCAGAGTAAATTCAAAATTCAGCTTAGTTGCCTCATCTCGTGACATTGGCTTCTGTCATTGCTCTTGCTAAGCAGGTTATGCTGACCTCAAACTCATATTAACTAGTTGGTCTTGAAAATGAAAGTTTCTCCTTCTGGCAACTCCCCCAGCACACCCCATAGTCTGTGCAGCCTCATTTTGGCTGTGTTTTCTAGCGTACAGAAGGCAGGAGGTGCTGGGTGGTAAGGTCCAGGTGACAAGACCATTCTGAGAATGGTGGGAGGGACACACACAGTTACTATGGAAGATCTTGAAGTCTAACAGTCAGACTGGACCATGTACACTTTTCTAAAAGAAAATCAGGTTGTAAAACACAGAAAAACAGATGTTGCTTAAGCAAAATATTTATTGAACATAGACATAATCTCTTTAAAATATCAAAGAATTAAGCACTCGTATTAAAATTACAATTAATATAAACTACTTTAAACATATACGAAGTATATACTGACCTGTGTTTTTGTGTTTATGTGATGGAATATCATAATTATAGAATCATTTACACATTATTTTTAGAAGCCTGAGTACCTTGGTTTCTAGATAATCTGTAAAAAATATTACAGGTTGTATGGCTCAAAGATGAAAATTAATTCTCTTCAATTTATTGAGGCCAGAAGTCTGAATCAAACCATGAGCCATGCTGCCCCCTAAGTGGGAGTACCGATATTGCATTCCATGCTTCTCCAGTCTTCTGAGGTTGTTGGCCATTTTTACTGCTCCTATAAGCTTAACTTGATTGTATGTAGAGTTATTATATTTTCAATTAAGGTCACATTCAGAAGAACTACAGTAGAAAACGATGGAAATAAATCCAGTATAATTTTTATGGGACTGATTTGTTTCTGTAATTCTGACCTTCACCTTACAATTAAAACAGTACTTAAAATCTAATAGAGTCCACTTAACACAAAACTTTACTTCTATGGTTAAAAAATAGCAGACCCCTATAGGCCATATATACTCCCCACATATACAGCATTAATTTCCATTTTGTTCTTAATGTTTTCAATGTAAAATAAAAAGAGGAGAGACATGTATGTGTGGGTTACTACCTCCATTTACTAAAGAGTAATGCTCAAAAGTTACATGGCAAAGGCCAAAATGGAAAATTGGGAATCTAATACACACATATAATTTGTGTATCTGTTGGGTTTAGTGGCTGAGCTCTCTCAAGTCACGTTAAAATTGAAGTGCACTCTGGCTCTTTCTCTCTTGACCTTTCACTTCCTCTATGGCAAAGGTGGCAAGAAGGCCCTGAACAGGAGCAGGCACCTTGGCAGGGACGTGGTGGCCTCCAGGATGGTGAGAAGTCCAGTTATAATATAAACATGAATCTGAATATGGAGTGTTTGGATTTTTTAAATTAATTTCTCCAGTTCTGTAGAATTAACACTAACAGAGCCCAGATTCAAACCAAGTACTATGTGACTTCAGAGAACAAAATTCCCCAGAATATACTGTCACTAGTCCTACAGTAAAAGTAAATGGGAGATTTTAAGCAAGCAGTGTCCTATATGATCTTAAAATTTATTACAAGTCCTACATGTTCTGGCCTTCAGTGGAAATATAACTGCAATCAGGCAATATTAGCTCTTCTCTAATATGATGGTGAAAAATAGTTGATCATTTGGCGGTATGATATGGGGAACAGGCTCAAGACTTAGTGATAAATGACTTGTGTTCTGGCTCAATATTTATCACTTAATGTTCATGGTTATGACAGTGATTTAATAAACTACACAAGTCCATTATCTTTTGAAATGATGTTAAAATTATGGATAGTAAGCATCCTTTTTCCAATTTTATAAACATATTGTGACCCTCAAATTAGAATTATGAAAAATGGCAAAATATAGGCATAATGCTTTTTAAGTGACAAGTGAAGTTATATGTAATACAAATATGTTCCACTGTACATTTAATAAACTACATATGTTACTATGATTTCATCTGCCTAGTATTTAACATATGATGTGTATAATTTTACCTAGAAAACTAAATTTATCCTCCAAAAAATGAATCATTACTCTTTGAAAAATATAGAATAAAAGCTATGCATGGGAGTCAAGCATTATAACATGTGAACATTTATATTCAAAGATGCAATTATTAGCATAGCATTCAAAAGTTTTGAACAATACTTAAAAGAAAATTTAGGGCTTAGAAATTATCTTGGAAATCATTCTCTCTAATCTCATTTTAGAGACTAGAACTTAGAACACAGGGACCCAAATAGTTATAGTATGAGATACAGTTCAGTCTTTTCTATGATTATAGGACTTTACTCAGAAAATCCAATTCAGTGTTACAAACCTGGCCATCCATACAGCCAGGCTCAGGGCATATGGGCCAACCTGGTGATGATCCCTACCCACTTCTGATCCAGAGGTTCTGTATGGGACAGGAGAAGTCCTAGAATTTGTAACCCCCTGAAATGGACAGGAAATCAGATTCTTGCTTTGAACAGCAAGGTCATGGGCAAATTTCTGCACCCCTTTGAATATCAATATCCCTTATCATGTAAGAGAAAAATAAAAAATAAAAATAATAAAAATAATATGATATACAACAAGAAAATGGCTAAATAGTGAGGGTACGTAATAGTTATTGGAAATGAAAATTATTATTAATTACTGGACACTTAAAATAATTCTCTGACAAAACATGTTATTATTAAAAAATTAACAAAAGCTGTATGATACATTGGAAAACCAAAACAATGAAAACATTTGTATTTAAAAGAGCAACTGATATGGATTCTTAACTGCATTTATCAAGATTTATATAATCTGCACACCTCAAAACCTAATTTATGGAGCAGAGATTTAGCTCAGTGCTTCTGGCACCTGCCTAGCAAGCTCAAAGTCCCTGGTTTGATCCCTGAAAACCACATACAACAATACCGGGTTTGGAGGCTCATGCCCACAGGAAATCAGTACCATATACCACTAATGCTATGCTTGGTGGCTCAAATTTGTAACCCTAGCACTTGGGAGGCAGAAGTAGGAGGATTGCTGGGTTCGAGGCTTGCCTGGGCTACATAGTGAGCTCAGGGCTAGCCTGAACTACAAAGTGAGACCCTGTCTCAAAAACAAAAACAAAACAAAAAATCCCTAGTTTTTCCCAATTTCTTCATTTGTTCGTCTTAGTAACAACCTGAATCTCCCTATAAACTTTAAATAATTTCTTAAAAGGGGTAAACAAAATTATGTATTTAAAAGTGATAAGAAAGTACCTTGAAAGAAGTGAAAATGTTGTCAGTATAGAAAAGCAAAACAGTTGACTTTAAACTCTTCAGTCATAAGGAAGGTGTATTAAATAAATTCATCTGCTAGTATTTGAACCAGATAAAAGCATATTCACAATCCATTCCCATACCTATTGGTTTCTGATTTAATCCTAGAATTACATACGTCAAGTTCAGCACTACATATTATAGACTAAGAAATAACACACTGTCTACTGTTGATAATACACTGCATGAAAAGAACAGAAACGACCCAGGGAATAGTTGTGCAATGAATGTTCTTACCTAGAATCAGCTATGCTATGGGGCTTGTGAAAACATGTAAAGCTAACCAGACATAAGGCCAGTCATGCAGTCAGTGGTATTTGGAGCTGATAGATTTGTATATAAACTTCTCAGTTGAATTTGATGGGTACTGTGATTGGAAAATACCTGATTTAAAAAATACATCTGAAACTACTATGGAAAAAAAAAAAGAAAAACACTGATATAATTAATCCTTTCACAAAAGAAATAATGAATTCCTTTTAAACTTAAAAAGACTCTCATTATCATAAAATATAGCATTGCTAAATATATACACAGAATTTTCATGTTTGTTGGAATAATCCAGTTCATTTCCAGATGTCTCACTAAGAGACAGTTGGCGTGATGATGGGGGAAGAAAGTGCTGGAATTAAGTGGAGTGGGCTCCCCTGATTTCCTTCTCCTGGCATTGCTCTGCCCTGGTATTTAGCTGGTGGCAGCAGTGTATGCTGTTCTCCGAGTGATGTGGGTCCACAGGGAGGCCTGCATCAGCCTTCGGTGTTCAGCAGCGATCCCATTACTTTCCAAGTTAAAATAGCTCCTACTTTGCCTATTGATAACTAGATTTAGAGAAATGAACCCTAACTTACCTAAAGAGATAAATTACGCCAGGCTTACACTACCCTTGTTGATCTCAAAGTTTCTGGTTGGGACTGATTTGAAAGGGAATGGGGAGCATGAGAAAAATTATGAGCAAATGGGCTATGAGCAAAAGGTAGCCTTGGCACACTGGAAAAACAAGATATTCTTTCCTAAGAAAAAATTCCTCATAAGACTCCCTGGTCCTATTATCTCAGCTTAGCATTGTGTCCTCAGGCAAGTGGAGACCAAGAGAAATAGCAATTCAGAGTGAAAAGTAGAAAGATGGAGAAAGGGCCTTGCATTCCTGAGAATATCAGCCAGAAACATAGCAAGTTCCCAAAAGCCAGGACACCCCTTTCATGGTTATGTGATAAAGTAAGCTATTTCTTGCTCTAGCAAGCTCTAGCTTTCTTGCAAAAGCAACCTCATCATTGGTACAAAATAGCCTCAATTTTAAATGTTCAATCAAAATTTTCAAAAATGTTCTCCTGCCCCCCCCCCACCAAGATTTGCAGGATATATTCAGCTTTACACCAAGAATGTTAAATTAAATGTAAAAATACTTTACACATCCACTTTGAGATGTGCTACCCAGTCACAATACAGTGATGAACTGGTTGTCACATCCTAGCCTTCCAGGCAGCCAGAGATTTACAAGAAACATCAACAATTTACATGAGAGGATATCATGTAAAGATGAACATGGTATTTCTCTTCAAGTGAACTTGCAACTTTTAAATTCATCAGGGATCATATTTATAAAGAATATTTTAGGGCCGGAGGGTTAGCTCAGTGGTTCCGGCACCTGCCTCACAAGCGCAAGGTCCTGAGTTCAATCCCCGGAAACCACATACAATGCTGGGCGTGGAGACTCACGCCCACCAGCAATCAACACCGCATACCACAATGCCGGACGTGGTGGCTCACGCCTGTAATCCCAGCACTCGGGAGGCAGGGACAGGAGGATTGCTGAGTTCGCGGCGGCTTGCCTGGGCAACATAGTGAGCTCAGGGCCAGCCTGAACTACAAAGCGAGACCCTGTCTCCAAAAAGCAAAAAAAAAAAAAAAAAAAAAAAAAAAAAAAAAAAAAAAAAAAAAAAAAAA
>PVIC010030154.1:0-22073 GCA_004025085.1 Thryonomys swinderianus
TAGCTCAGTGGTTCTGGCGCCTGCCTCGCAAGTGCAAGGTCCTGAGTTCGATCCCTGGTAACCACATATAATGCTGGGCGTGGAGACATGCCCACCAACAGTCAACACCACATACCACAATGCCAGGTGTGGTGGCTCACGCCTGTAATCCCAGCACTCGGGAGGCAGAGACAGGAGGATTGCTGAGTTCGTGGCGGCTTGCCTGGGCACCATAGTGAGCTCAGGGCCAGCCTGAACTACAAAGCGAGACCCTGTCTCAAAAAGCAAAAAAAAAAAAAAAAAAAAAAAAAAGAAATGACCCTGCCAACACCTTGATCTCACATTTGTAGCTCCCAGAACTGTGACAAAAATATCTGCTTGAGCCTGAGTCTGAGGTATCTTTTACAACTGCCCCAACAAACTCACATGGTTTATTGAATAACTACAAATCTATGTATTAGATATTTAAGTAACTCAAAGATGACAAAAGAGGGCTGCAGATTTAGCTCAGGGGTTACAGCGCCTGCCTTGCAAGCGCAAGGTCCTGAGTTCGATCCCCGGTAACCACATACAATGCCCACATACAATGCTGGGTGACTCACGCCCACCAGCCATCAATACCACATACCACAGTGCCGGATGTGGTGGCTCACGCCTGTCATCCCAGCACTCGGGAGGCAGAGACAGGAGGATTGCTGAGTTCGAGGCTTGCCTGGGCTACATAGTGAGCTCAGGGCCAGCCTGAACTACAAAGTGAGACCCTGTCTCAAAAAAAAAAAAAAAAAAAAAAAAAAAAAAAAAAAAAAAAAAAAAAAAAAAAAAGATGACAAAAGATTGGCAACAAACATTAGAAGGACTACAGCAACGATTCAATATTTCTGTCATACATGTTTTCCAGAATATAAGTTTAGAGTCAAGAAGAAAATATCAACAAATAATGAAATGGCTTGTGGCTAAGGAACCACACTGTCTTCACCCAACTCACAAACACGTATCTCTTCAAGCCTGTCTAATTCATCACTCATTTTTCAGGCTCAAAATATTCAGAACTAATTTAGTTGAAATCTGTTCCATGTTGTGAAGTAAATATGAATTTAAAAAAACATCTGAAAAATTTCCATCTATTTCATTCTTAAGAAAATATGAAATACATTTCATGAACGTTTCATTCTGAAGCGAACACAGACTCTAAGACTCCATGTGGAAGGTCAGAGGAGTTCTTGATGTCAAAGAAGAAATTCAGAAGGTTCTGGAGAAAAAGATCTTTCATTGAAATAAATGTGTCATTTACTCATGCCATCCTTCAATGAACTGTTCTAAGAAAATATTACAACAGGTTTATTTTGTAAATACCTCATGAGATTCTGAGTTAGTAAAACTCAGATAATGGAAAATTCTGACTTTTAAAGTTCAATCCTCTAAGTATTCAAATTGACTTTCAACTAGTCAAAGTAATTCCTTTTTACTTCTCCCTAGGTTTTAACCATTTGAACAGTTTTTCCCTAAGCCTTGCCAAATTAATTTTCTTCTTATTTTAAGGAGAAGCATGGAAAATTCTAGTTCAAAACTAAATTTTTTGGAGAAGTTTAAAAAAAATACATGAAGCTTGTCAAGTGTTTTCAGAACATCAGTATTGGTGGATACAGACGATAGAAGCTAATGCCCCTTCATCAAGCATGTTGATTGAATCAGTATCACAGTAAAGAATATTTAGATGTTAGTTATCTTCAATCATGTTACGAAGGGTTGGTCTCTATATTATATAACTCAAGGCAGGAAAAACAATTTTCCCACAGGATTACTTACACTGAGACAATAAGTGAAAAGCAGATATGGCCTTTGTCACATCCTCTCATACACTGAACTAAGACAAAGGTTCTGGGCAATTGTACAGCTTTACTTTAGTGAGACACAGACATTCCTTTATCGGCCTTTCACGTGCGTTTTGTTTTTGTTTCCTCCACAAGACTGGATGCTTTTTCTCTAGGTACAGAGAAATGGGAAAAGTTAAAACCTACCTACCTTCACACACACTCCCTTCCCTGAAGGAGTTTCTAATTAAAAATAAGCCAGGAAAGCCATGTAAGGATATCATGAACACAGTAGAAAGTCATAGGAAGTACTGTGAAAACATCAAGGAGCGATCTGGACTAGCCAGTCAAGGAAGATGATTTGTTATAGTGTCACTAACACGTGGGCACTTTCATTACCAAATTATATTATATATTATATATAATATGTAATTATTATATTATATATTATATATTATAAGTACATATCAGCCTTCTTTCCTGTCTCTGTCTGACAGTCGCACAGTCCACTCCTGCCATGTAGTGAGGCTTGTTAATCACCTCGGGCGAGTGCTTACACCACCCTTCCTCCACCGCTGCCTTCCAGGTAGATGGAGCCCTGCAGGGGTCGAGACAAAATGAACTTTCCAGGGACACCAAATGGAAGTTTGGAAAGAAATAGCTTTCCTTGTTTTCAAGTTGTTTTCTTTCATCTCCTGTGGAAAATGACTCAGATGCCTCTGATATTCCCAGGCAGTGCTAACCATTATCCTCAACTAGTCTTTCGTACATTTCTCCTAGTGCATCTGATGCAGAAAGCAGCCAACAAGTAGGTCTCATAACTTACAGTTTTGTGCATCATTTTAAAAGCAATGATAAGTCCCTAAAAAATGTTAAGTAGGAAAGTGACAGCCTGATCTGTGTCTAGAGTAGATTAATTTTGTGCCAAGCAATAGATCGATTAGAAGAGACAGACAGAGACTTAAGACAAAGGGATATGTTAAGAACTATTGCAGTATATCAGGAGGGAGATGGTAATAGTCTGAACTAATCACAATAGAAACAGAAGCTGGGCCAGCTTCAGGGGACAGTCTGATAACCATTTAGAGAAAAGAAAAGGAAAACCAAAACTTAGTTGACCTTTTGTTTTACTTTAAGATATGGCTTATGGAAGAAAATCATTTCCCCCTAATTTATTATTTAATTGTTCCAACTTCACTTCTAAACAAGTTATCATTTTCCCAGTGATTTGAGGTGTATGAATATTTATTGATTTCTAGAACTGTAATGATATTTTACATATACATATAAACATCTTGATGTCCATAGAAATATGAATATTTGGTATATAAAATCTCATTTAACCTTCAAACTACACAGTAGGATTTATAGTCAATTCTACATATTTTTTAAGATGTTCAGAAATATCTAACATTTAACAAGATAGTAATGTGAAGAACTTAAAGAAATAAAGGGTACAGCCCTTCCCTTCAGGACACTTTTGGTAGTAAAATAAGGGATATGCATTTAAAAACTGAGCTGGCTATTGTGGTATGTGCCTATAATTCCTTGGGAGGCTGAGGCAAGAGGATCACAAGTTTGATCCCAGCCTGAGCAACTTAGTGACTTAGTGAAACCCTATCTTAAAAAAGAAAAAAAGAAACAAAAATAATTAAATAAAAAGGGACTGAGGATGTAGGTCTGTGTGAAGGCCCTGGGTTCAATCTCTGGTACCACACACGCGCACACACACATGCACACACACACACACACACATACACACACGGAGAGACAGAGAAAGTGAAATGAATCAGGTCTATAACTAGAGCCCAGTGATAACAAACGTAGTGTTATGACTTGAATGTAGACTAATGTGTTGCTTCCCCGTTTTAAGGAACATGTATTAAGAAGATGGCCTAAGTAAGGTTTAGTGGGTGTACTTTTGGGATACGACTAAGACTGGATAAAAAAGAAATTCACTCTCTTCTGAGTTTTCAGTAACATTCATTCCAGGGACTCAATAAATATTTTTTCATTGTATTTAAGATAAATATTTATTGAGTATACACAATGTGCTGGGGTTGAAAAATACATCCGTGAACAAGAAAAGCACATCTTCATTTGGAGGGAGAATAAAACAGGAGAGATGCCCGTGCAGTCTTAACCGTGGAATACTGTTTTAGCTCTTCAGCTACAGAAAGTTTATAATAGTCCCTTGAATTGGTCTCGTGTCCTAAAATTATCCCCTTGTCAGTTTTTGCCTTATAGGTTACTCTTCACGCCAAAATGTTTACAGATGCATGTATACCCTGTACTCTTTAGCTTTCTCATTTTATTCAGGCAGTTTTTTAAGGACATGAATTGTTCTTTCTGTATCACTTCACCTACAGTCCCTTGTTCAGTTCTTTATGTGTCATTTATTTGCACTTAAGAGTCCCTATACCAGGCTGGAGATGTAGCTCAGTGGTTCTGGTGCCTGCCTAGCAAGTGCATGGTCCCTGGTTTGATCCCCGGTAACCACATACAACAATACTGGGAGTGGTAGCTCATGCCCACCGGTAATCAGTACCACATACTGCAAATGCTGGGCTTTGTGGCTCAAGTCCGTCTTCCCAGCACTTGGGAGGCAGAGGCAGGTGGATTGCTGAGTTCGAGGCTTGCCTGGGCTACACAGTGAGCTCAGGGCCAGACTGAACTACAAAGTGAGACCCTATCTTAAAAAAAAAAAAAAGAAAGAGTCCCCATCCCGAGAACCGTTGCACGATACTTTTACTACTTTTAGATTTAAATTAATTCCTTTTCCAAAGACATAAAGTATTTTAAATATATCTATAATATATTCAATATTAAATATATACACTCACATTAAAACTTTATAGATATTAATACTTTATATGAATATATATTAAGTAATATTAAATATACACATATACACATATATACATATACATATATACATACATATGTATATGTATATACACATACATACATATACATATATATACATATATATGTGTGTGTATATACATATATATCTTTCTGTAAGACATCATGTATAGCCTTGTCTTAGACCTTTTCAGCTATTGTAACAAGCTAAAGTGGGTTCCTTATGAGGAGGAGTACATAGCGTCTTCTAGTTCTGGACACTAGAAACTCTAAAATCAATGTGCTGATAAAGTTTGTGTCCAGGAAGAAAGTTCATTTCTTGATTCCTTGATGCTGTCTTCTTGCTGAATAGTGGAACATAAAGACAATCTTTGTGTGTGGGAATGAAAAGGTATTTCTTCCTGGCTTCTTTTCTTTTCTTTCTTTCCTTTCTCTCTCTCTCTCTCTCTCTCTCTCTCTCTCTCTCTCTCTCTCTCTCATTCTTTCTTTCCTTCCATCTTTTCTCCCTTTTTGCTTCCATCACTTCCTTTTCTCTTTTTTCTCTCTCGCCCTTTCTCTTCCTGTCCCTTCCCCTTCCCTCTCTGTCCCCTTCTCCCTCTCTCTCCCCAAGGCTTTACCTGTATGACCTAATTAGTCTCCAAAGTTCTGGACTTCTAACAGTGTCACCTTGAGGGTTAGGGATTTCCAACATAAGCATTTTGACAGAGACGTAACCCTTCCGGCCGCAGCAATCTCATTCTTCCCTAAACTACTTGAGGCAAAGATTGTATCTTACTCCCCTCTGAATCCCAGTTCCTAGCAGTGTATAATGCTTCACAAATTTAATGTTGTCAATGTTTATTAGACAGTAATAAAGGAAAATTTGTTTATTCAAAAAGATTAACCAATACCTAGTACACAAGAGAGCTCGTGGAATTTCACAAGTTTGTTTAGTAGAAGAAACAGACTGTAAACAAATAATTACACAAATAAGTAGAAAACTAAATTTTCTTGGGTAGGGTTTAATTCAAACAAACACAACTTTAAGCTACAGATTATAAAAGGGAGATAGAAAATGAAGGGGAAAAACAGGCTTGGAATTTGGGGCTTAAAGGAATTAGAACTCAGAGAAAGTAGTTAAGAATCAGCAAATCTCCTATAACACATTTTCATATAGCAAACATTTTCTATTCAATAATAATCTTATTTGTAAATTTTGATTTCAAAAGCAGGCCACATGTGTTAAATATTAAAATCAGATATATGGATTTCTGCTTATAATGCAAATAATATAATTTCTACTCACTTACAAGATCTGTTAACATGATATTTTCAAAGCATCCAAGCATGAGCAAGGAACCTACTAGAAAAGATGTTTCGTATGAAGACGTAAGAAAACACCCTTTGTCATTGCGATTTTTAATTTCATTTTAGGCTTCCTGAAATTCAAGCAATTTGAAACATTCATCTCTAAAGAAATAAACACAGTTATGCACTATTATTATTAGTTTGATGGCAATTCTCTTAAACTGTCTTGTGGAACCCACTTTATGGATACAGCATAGAAAAGGTTTAGATAGAGGGGTTTTCTAAATGTAGAAAACCTGCTTTTGTAGATTGATTGAAAAATGTAATGACTTTAACATTTGAATCTTTTTATGGGAATATCTAACATTTCATATTAATTCACACGGAAGGGTAAGATATAGAAATGTTTTATGGGAATTTTATTTGAGGAAGTAAAATTAATAAATTACTCCTGTTTGACTGTACAACTATTTTAAAAGAGGATATTCCGAGGTAATGGCTAGTTCTTCACAGCTTTGTTACAGGCTAACAGTTTTTCAGTAAGAGATTTTAAAAATAAAATATACTGTTACAGCGTTTTAATGTGGCATAGCAAATGAAAACTTCATCTTATTTAATAGTTAGATGACTAGTTTACAAAGAGATTTATTTATGAACTCTTTAGGAAACACCTCTGAGAATGGGAAGACCTTTCTCCGTATCAATGATACAAATTTTTCACTGCCAACTTTTAGCACATTAATTGCAGAATTCTAGTACCAATAAAACTTTCTGGACTAATTATCAAAGAAATTTCAGTTTCCCTCAAAAGATGACAATGAGCCTAAGAAACTTCTCGTTCTGTCTATGCTTGACTATTACTACTGAGGCATCATTTAATCTGTGACACAATAACCCATTTGAAATGGCTCAAAGAGAATCATTCACTAAAACTACTTCTACATGCCGATCTGTATTAGAATGTTATATTTTCCCTGCGTGTCTTATGAGGAAATAAATGATATAAAGAAAGAGGATGCAAATAATTTAAGCATTATGAAGTTGGAATCTAGAAGAGGGACATATGTAACAGCTACTTTACACCAAGTCCAATGCTTTTTCTTTTGTCATGGAGGTAAGCATTCTATTTTTTTTTTTTTTTGAGACAGGGTCTCGCTTTGTAGTTCAGGCTGGCCCTGACCTCACTGTGTAGCCCAGGCAAGCCTGGAACTCAGCAACCCTCCTGCCTCTGCCTCCCGAGTGCTGGGATGACAGGTGTGAGCCATGACGCCCGGCAGAGCATTCTATTTTTGATGCTTTTTACAGCCATTCTACTTTTCCATCAGGACTTCTGAAACACACCTGCTACATGCAGACCAGGTGAGGGGACAGGAAGCTGGCAGACCACAGTAATAGTAAAGTAATGGGATGAAAGTTTGGGATGAGTCCTTTGGCTGGCTGGCAGTTTCTAAAACAGTATAGATTTAAGACATCCGGAAATTAAAAAAAAATCTTGTTGTAGAATCTCACCTCTCAAATGGAAGCAAGCAATGCTAATATCTTTTTTTTTTTTTTTTTTGGTGGTATTGGGGATCAAACTTGGGCCTTTGTTTTTGCAAGGTAGGCATGGTACCACTGAGCTAAAAACCTGACCCTATAATACTAGTATCTTGAAAGGGCTAAAACACTGACTCAGAATATGTCAACTCCTAAAATCCTTGTCACTGTGACATAATCCAAAATTTTAAAATAGCATTATACATTTAATAATGTGGTATGCTCTCATAATAATAATAGAAATTCTTTTTTTTTTTTTTTTGAGGCAGGGTCTCGCTTTGTAGTTCAGACTGGCTCTGAGCTCACTGTGTAGCCCAGGCAAGCCTCAAACTCACAGCAATTCTTCTGCCTCTGCCTCCAGAGTGCTGGGATGACAGGCATGAGCCACCATGCCTGGCACTGTGGTATGCGGGGCTGATTGCTGGTGGGCGTGAGTCACCATGCCAGGTACTGTTGTATGTGGTTACTGGGGATCAAACTCAGGACCCTGTGTTTGCTGGGCAGCACCAGAACCACTGAGCTAAATCTCAGAACCTTAAATTCTTCAGAAAAGTATGCCCTTATCCAGTTTGAGTTGTTCAATCTCGGGAATAAGGCAGGACAGACTATTGGAAATTGAAAAGCTGAGTACAGAGGGGAAGTGACTTAGCAGAGACACAGAGCAGTATGAAGGAGCTCTGTGACTATGCGGGGTTGTCAACCCCCTTTTCAAATTTCATTTTTTTCTGACAAAATTTATTAAAGCCAGATAGTTAATGGGTTCCCGCTATAAGCCTGCTTGACACAGATTCATAGCTAAACCTAGAAAATATTGGAAAGTTAAAAACCCTCCATTCACAACACAGAGCACATTAGAAATAAGGAGCAGTCTTTCAGGCTAAAAATATTTAAAGAGGAATATACAAGCTAATAGAATAGTATAATTTAGGTATGAAACTGATTATATGGACTAAATCAATATATATAAAACTGTCATTGTAGCATGGTCTGAAAGCATAGAGGCTGTGGACAAACATGTTCATTAGTGGGGAGCAAGTTCAGATCAGTGTAGGCAACTTAATAACATGATGCAAGAAAATTTAGACATGTATGGAGGAAGAAATATGTCCAAAATCTTTTATATTTGTAAGTGCATAAGTCTATATAGCATTTATCCTCACATATAAGGCATGCATTGTATAATTTATGTATCATATTGATATTATATATCCATAATTTGCAGATATATATCAGCATATATATATATATATACTCATGCACATATATACACACATATACACACATACGATACATATTCACATTCATATCCAGTTCTAGAGAATACACACAAAATCGTTCACAGTACTTACGTCTGTAATGTGGGGTTACGGGAGTGTGAGGGGTGGCATGTAACGTTCAATATGTTTTCTATACATTTGCATGGTTTGAGGCACATGCAGTCGATAATAGCTATTTTAGTAGGTCACAAAAAAGTAAAGGGTGTTATGAAAAGCCTTTAAAAGGCTGCTGCAGTCTTCCTTGCCTGTTCTCTTTCCAGTGACTGTAATGGGCACACAGCACCTAGATAAACTGCCTAAGACCATGAGATGCCATCCATAATGTACATGAGGCAATGTAACAAACAAGAGAACCGGCCTATGAGGCAATATAATGGAACTTATACATGTGTGGGCAACACTTGGGCTATTTTTTTAATACCTGGACTATTCTTTGAGTGAAAAACATAACACATCTATCATACCTGGGCTTCTATTACTTTGGCCTTTTATACCAGCTGAATTAGTTTCAAATTATTGTATTGTCTTATTCTACACGATATTCCAAGATCATGACTGTGGAAACTATGTGGAGTTTGTGCTCCAGCTCTTTATTACACGTTTTTACGCTTCCAGGCCTTCCAATGAGTCATACAATGGAAAGTTCACTCTCTAACGGAGCTATCTGCAGTGACAGGCTTACTGGAGATTTTCATTGTCAGTATCACTAACAGTTTCGTGTATTCAACCAATAGGCTTGTACTTCAGTTCGCTGGGTTGCAATAGGGTGAGTCTTCCACCGAGATGAGTTTCTTTTCTCCTAGGGCAACTAAAACATGACCCTAGAAGTCTAAGGGTTGGGTCTGACTGGCAAGTGCAGATGGTGATACCACATTTCGAGGTCTCTCGGCTGACCGCACACAGTGCCATTAGCTACTCTTTCCTTGTGACACATCTATATTAGCAGGAGGAGAATCATGTCAGAGAGAGAATATTAAGTAGAATGGGGTTCTGAGTTAAAATAAATGGCATTCTTAGAGTTTCAGTTGTTGAAAAGACAAGAGGGAAAAATTATAGATACAAGTACAGCTTAATATCTGAGGAATGGATCAAAGAAAGGGCTTTTTACTTTTTTATTTTCATATATGATAGTCTGGATTCAACACTAGTCACTGACAGGCCATCTCTTGCCTCACTGAGTTACAGTGGTTAAGATCAATTATGTGACTACGTTTTATAAAGAGTAAAACACACTACAGGCTCATACTGTGCCTGTCATATCTCTCCTTTATGATGAATCTTGAGAAAATATTAACTTTCTCTTTTATACAAAAAAATGCCTTATTGGCCTAGAACTATTTCTACCATGAGACGTGGATGGTGCTTATTATCATATCTATTTCTCATTATTTTATAAGCACTTCATAGTTTTAAGTCACTAATCTGATTCATTCAATTTGGAAATTACATGACTGACTGTTCGGGAGCCAAAGCGATTCTTTATAAGAACAAATATTTACCAAGCTCTACACCTAAGTTATGCTTTCTCCAAGTCACTGGTTTACAAGATTTGGGGAGGGAAGAGAAGGAGGGTGAAGAATTAGTCTCAATAATTCTTACACAACACACAAGTGTGAAGGTGGGATTAGATCCTCTTCCACGTGCTTATTCTACAAAGAATGTGATGTAGACGACACCTGGTTCCAGCGGTGTCACCCTGGCGGCAGCGTACGTGCCACGTCATGGCTTCTAGGTCGGGCTTCGGCACTGAGAACTGACTGTCAAGGGCCTGCATGTGGCTGACAAGCTCACGGGGTCCAATCAGAGATCAGCACGAAGCTCCTCCGGCGTCAGCCACACGTACCTCCGCGCCAGAAGGATCTAACGGGACCCGCTCGTGATGATGCCCCGTCAGCAAGGAAGTATGTGACAACGAACTAAGAACAGGGACGTGTAAGCAGATCTGTCTTACAAAGTGTATGGTGTTTAACTCCTAAATATTAATTTTATTGTGGTGTACTAGGAACTAATTAATGAGAGTTTCCTTTTTATTGGAAGCAGAAATACGGCACTGTTCAGAAAACTGATGAGGAGGAAATGCAGCACATTTTAAGGTTTATTAAGTTTAGCTCATTGACTTCTATTTATTTAAGCTAATCTCATAAGGCAATTACGTATTTCAATCAGTAAATTTACACTGCTATTTTATTTAGCGTATTTCTGAAAAAAATTAATGTGTTAAAATGCAGAATGAGTATATGAATATATTTCTGATTTCATACAGCCCAAAGAGTGACCAAATATGTGTTCTCAAAGTTGTATGATCTTCCCAACATGAGCTCTGATAAACAGACAAGTGGAAAAATGACAAGAAAAAGTTTTAAATTTGGCGATTACTATGAAAAGGGCTAGCATTATGGTTCTATCAAACCAAGATAAGGTTTTCTGACATTATATTTTGGTATCTCAGTATTTATCACTTATAAATAACCTTATAAAACATATACTGTTTATAATTTCACTTATTCAGTAAAATGAGTTTTCTTTAACCCATTTCACACACGCAGCAAGATATGCTTAGTAACTTTCCTAAGGACAATCATTTTCGGGTCTCTTATCTGAAGTATCACTCAATTTGTAGTTGGCTATTTTTAAAGTGTGGTTTAATTACATCAAAACAAGACAAAAAAGAAAAAACCCACAAACAAACCTGGAAGCTTGAAATCACACAGACTGAAGAAACAGTTAATGTAGACAAAATGAATCAGTTCATCACTGAATAGTGCACACGGTCCTGTAAGTGGAAAACAGTAGTCTGTCCTGTGGTTGACAATGTGACAGGGGAAGGGTAATCACTTCCAGGTTAAACATGTCACGATAATTTTTAAAACAAATATACACTTGAATAAATAAAAAGTTCTCAAATTTTCTTGGCTGAAGGCATTATCAGAGGCCCAATGATTTTTTTATGGCATCCTTAGGACAAAAGAAATATACATGCACCCAAGTAGATTATGTAGGTAATTTCAAATTTAACTATGATACTGTCCTTAGTATCCCATAGATTCCTCCATGTTTCATTTTACATTTTACAATATCCACGTGCCTCTAAGAATTAACTCCAAGAATCTGGGAAGCACAGCACCGGGCACTGCCCATCTATTGGGATAAACTCCAACTTCAGCTCTTGACACATTTGGTTCAATACTTTGGGCTAAAGCATCAAGTTAACTCTTTTAGAGCTGTTTATTTTATACTACATGTAGAAAGTGGATTATTTTATTGGATCTCAACTTTGCTAAATAATTTTTAAATTTCCACATAAAATGTCTCCCTATCAAAATTTTCAAACCATCTACAGAAACTTTATCAGTTCTAAGGGTGGTGACATTATGTCCTAATAGAAAGTACGGGAGCACAGGCTGTCATTGTCCGTAAGAGAAGCACCTGTACCTCTCATTTCCTTATCTGAAATGTGTGCTGTGAAGGACCAGCTGCAGGCCTGAGCACAGACTTCAAGGAAGCTGTGGGCTGCCCAGGGTTATACCAGGAGACACAGAGGTGGCACTGCCCAAGTTTATGCTCTTCAACGATCCTAGCTCCAAAGCCTCTCTCAAGCTTGAACTATTAGGCTAACATGAATAGGCACATTGAAAACTGTTTTTCTCCTTAAAGAGTAGAATTTTTCAAATATGAGCAAACACAAAAGTGATATGTTCCCCACAATATACAATTATTCTGCATATGTCAAAGGCACTATAATTTTATTTGCAAAATATTTGTGTGACATAAGCTCCCCAGCACGCAGATAGAAATCTTTGGCTAACTAGTTAGGGTTCTACTCTGACAAAGGCAAATGGATTATGTCAATGGACTCTTTGAACATGTGAGGTGTATTTTTTTTTTTTTTTTTGGTACCGGGGATCAAACTCAGGCCCTTGTGCATCCAAGGTTGGTACAATACCACTTGAGCTACATCCCCAGCCCCATGTGAGGTGCATTTAAAGCAGTAAGTTTCCACTTCTAGTTATTTTGTAACTCAGGTGCCTTGCTTACTTAGGTGTTCAGACTTATGTAAAGGGCTGCCAATATTATTATCTGAGTAAAATGAGTGAGGCGTCCACAAATATAATTTACAATTGGAATTTTTTATTATGTGCTATGAAAATTCGGGTTTCTGTACAGCAACCTAGCTAATAGTTTTAATATAAATTGACAAGTTTCTAAATACAGATTATTTAGACAAATTGTTTGCCTGGAATGAACTCGTCTTAGAATGCAGTCGACTAGTCAACCAGTGTTTTTAACATAATTATTTTAAAATTCTCTATGTATACTTGGGGATACTACATTTATTAATAATGATTTCCAATTCCTTAGCCATTTCCAAATATTTTAAGATTTTTAAGAAACAAGTACAAAGAGCAGGAACTAGATATAGGTCCACGAAGATCAGTGTTTTGTGTTTGATTCTTTTCATGCCAAATCCCCACACAGAATTTGAATTTCTGGTATTAATATCTCAGTCTTTATGAAGTGGTCAAAGTGGTCTAGGTCAGAGTAGACTCTACTATCTAAAGCTTCTATGTACTAGTCCTGAGCTTTACTGTGTCTCACTGTGTCGCTATTGATTTATTCTCACACTGCTTCATGGTAGGTGCTCTAGCAGGGAAGATCCAACAGCCGTATTTTGGACATTTCCGCTGCACTATGATAGTGTACAATGTGGTGTTTTCTACAATTACACTTCTTAAAGGGAAAATATCTGTGTGCCTAATTTAAAGCTCTTTTTATTTTCTGAAACCAAAATGTGTTGACTGGCCGTGCGTGGCGGCACACGTCTGTTAATTCCAGCACACAGGAGGCCAGGGTAGGAGGATTACCAGGAATTGGAGGCCAGCCTGGACTACAGGGCAAGACCTTGCTTTAAAAACAGCAGGAAATCGAGATGTATAGACTGGAACTACAAGAGTTAAGTTTTCTACCTGTGCATTATTTTTTTTTACTGCAAATATTTAAAGGTCCATTTTTAGTTCTAGAGGTTTTTGTTTAGTTGATATATTTTATCAAGACACAGTCTAAATAAGAAAACTTATCAACAATATGTTGGACTACAGACTGCTGAAAAGTTTCTGGATTTCTAATACAGTGCATTTCTCATATTTACTTGAGGCTAACATTGAGATGGAATGTTCAACCTTTTTCATTAAAAACTCTATGATAGGGCCGGAGCTTTGGCTCAGTGTTTCCAGCGCCTGCCTCGCAAGTGCAAGGTCCCTGGTTCAATCCCCAGGAACCACATACAACAATACTGGGTGTGGTATGCCCACTGGCAATCAGTACCTCATACCACAGATGCCAGGCTTGGTGGCTCAAGCCTGTCATCCCAGCACTCAGGAGGCAGAGGCAGGAGGATTGCTGAGTTCAAGGCTTGCCTGGGTTCCATAGTGAGCTCAGGGCCAGCCTGAACTACAAAGCAAAACATTGTCTCAAAAAAAACAAAACAAAACAAAAATAACTCTATGATATCACCCAAATTAAAGCAACTACCACCCAGAAACTTCAGACTGACAATCACGGAAATGAATGAAATGGAAAGTTCCGTGGAGGAGAAAAAAAATAGCAAGATTTCTTTCCCTACCTATTCCCTTCCCGTAGTGTGATTAGAGGAGAGCTGTTTGCACTGCTCATCCTGTCTCCCGAGACCCACATTTAAACTCAGTCAAAGTGCCGAAGTACAGACTTTCTGTTGCTACTGGCTTCCGCTTGGTTCTAGAGTGCGGCATGCTTCCAGTGCTGAGCTTGCCAGTGGTACTAAAGATTTCATACTATTTTATTTCCAAGGTTATGAAAACCTGGTGTCATTTATAACTTTAAGCAGTGAAAGCCCAAGTATCGAATGGTTAATAAATATGCTGACAGTTTTAGAAAGGGAAAAATGTCTCCATGCCATACGACATTAACTCTGTGCCGATGTAGTGAGGCAAGCCCGTCCGTCGGATGGGAATGGGGTAGTGGGGTTCTTGACCCTTCCAGACCTTCGGTTTCGCTATTATTCATGCTCAGGGTGGTTTTTTCTCTTCAGCACAGTATATGCTAATGGGACTTATTTCTGCAGTTGCTTGAAACCACTTTTTATTTTTCTGAAAAGAGAAATGGCCTACGTGTATACATTACAGGTGGAGTCTGAGGTAACTAATGAGTTTTAAAAGTGTCTTTCCTTTTTCATTTTAGTAACCAAGGTTACTCAAGACACACTGGGAACGTGTTTAACGTGAAAAGTAATTCTTCAGGAAATGGAAATAAAGCAAAAAAAAAAAAACTATTTTAGGACTAAAAACTTAAACCCCAGTGTAGCAATGGATTTTAGAATTATAGATTTAGAAGTTAAAACTTTGTATTAAATGTAGTTCAGTATTTAATCATTTAAAAGTGTTGGTATGTCTGCATGAATGATTATCTACAAAGTTAGAATGATTCTGCGTCAAATATTAAGGGAATAAATGAAGGGGGGCAGGGTGAGAACTCCATTTCAACACACAGGGAACCAGTCAAGAGAAAGATTTGTGGAAGTAGCACCAAAGTATCGTATAAGCACACGTTTTTACAGCACGGTGTTCTGATCACTTCTATTTGAACACTAGTTTTTCAATCTCAATGATTCTGTATGCTCTAACAATAACACTTCACCTCTTCGGTAAGAGATGGAAAGGTTTAAAGACCACAAACATACATAAGTCCCATATATAAAAACTCAAATAGGAACCACATGATAGAGAATTGATTTCTAGTGGTGTTGGACAGTTTCCCAAATGTGAGAGCATAGTGAGATATTAATGAGGCAATTTATTCACATATATGTGGAGCAGAGCTTCAATAACAGTTAAAAATAATATTCCACATGGAGATCTAAAATGGTAATATTTCACTAATTTTTTCAATGGGTCTTATACTTCTATAGATGAAAATATTTACATAAATATTCTCTATTTCCCCTTGCCTATGTAACGATGTTTTTAAAGGATTTAGTGTAGAAGTCTAGCCCCCTTTGGAGTATCAGTTACAAAATAATACAGTTGGCAATTTGGCTACCTGAAATTTTTGAAATGAGGTCTTTGTTTCTGAAATTAACAACGTGAAATTTGGATTTGGGTGGAAAAAGAAGAAGAAGAAGTAATAAAATAAGAGGCTTATAAAGCTGGTAAGCAATATAAAGAGATATCTCGGTGTAACTTAGAACTTAGTGCCGAAATAGCCTTCATATGGCTGGTAAATCATGCTCACTCGTTCATTTAAAAAACTGTAGACTGTTGTAGCATGAGTTGAAATACAGCGATGAACACGATGGAATCGACACCTATGTCACGAGGCTTACAATTACAATGAAAGAGAAACACGGAGGATCCGAGGAGACCATTGGTCAGTGACCTCGCAGAGGCGGGGCAAGTGCTCCCTCATGCGAGTGGACGCCAACGATGCTGCGTATGGTTGGAGTTAAGACCTGGAAGACTAGTGAGAGATGGGACTGTGGCTATCTGGAGGCGCTAAGTGATGAGGCCAGCTAACTCGCACAAGGGCTTTGAGTGTACGTTAGTGGGCAAGGAAAAGCTACTGCAAAGAAGTATCACCGTCGTGTCCATGCAGCAATAAAATGGATCCCACAATTACCATCCTGTTTTAAGAATCCACCGAAAATAGAAGAGACGAAAGTGAACTCCGAAGTGCCAGTACTGGCTGACAAGCACAGAAACAATCGGAGCTCTCATGGATACCAGCATAATTCTTTTTCCACATGGTCTGTGCGTCTCCTCTTTAAAGTGGAAGAATCGCGCTGAAATGCTGGCTGCGGGAGCTCATTTCCGGGTGTGGCCTGTCACCCAGAACGGCCCCGAATGGAAGCCATGCCCTCCTCCCGCTTCCAAACGAAAAGCCAGGGGTACTTACTACATCCAGCCTTATAGCTGAAGCCAGGAGGAAGGAGGAATCCTTGCTGCGCAGCGGCAGCCAGTGTCCGTTGATCAGGAGGGAATACGGGAATCATTAATGGCGGCAGCTGACCTTGAACCTGCTGAACGTGATAGAGCGAATCAAAGAGAAGAAGTTTTGGTGCGTCATGCCCCGCCCCCCGCCCGTATTTCACGATTAGAGAAAGTCACTCTTCCCCCGTAAATACTGGGGCATAGAAGCCTTCCAGAGCACTGGGCTTGAGCCACGACTTTGAGACTCTCGACAGAACCCCCAGAAGATCCTACAGCCAAAAGGGGTTCCACCTCTGACCAAATGAATCTTGCCCCTACACGAACGGTATCCTTCACAGGAACACACGCGATGTTTTGTGTGAGCCCTTCTGTTATTTTACTTATTTAATGGTTAAAATGGTTATCTCATAGCAGGAACTGAAATCTTCGAATGAGGCAATGGTCATTAGGACTATCTTACAAAATAAAGACCAAAGCTGTGGTTTTTTTTGCTGCTGTTTTATCTACCTATCTATCAATTTATTTATTTATTACATACATATTTGTCATACATACCAATCATGTTCATCATCAGGAAATTGTGCCTCTATATAATATAGCTCAATTCCTCTGATTTTCCCCATTCCTCCTTCAGTCTTTCAAACCTTCTCCCCATTGATGAAATCTTTATTTCTATTCTTTCCTTCCATTCTCTCTATTTTTTTTTTTTTTTTCTTGAGACGGGTCTCGCCCCATAGTTCAGGCTGGCCCTGAGCTCACTATGTAGCTCAGGCAAGCCTCAACCTCAGCAATCCTCCTGCCTCTGCCTCCTGAGTGTTGGGATTACAGGTGTGAGCCACCATGCCCAGCTCCATTCTCCTTTTCTTAACCCATTTCCCCTTCTCATTGGAATGTGACCTTCCTACCTCCTAATATGCATCATTTAACATATAAAGTGCTCTTCACTATTTGAGGATAAGCTACCATATTCACATATGAAATTTTTAAATGTTTGAATACTAGGCCTAGAAGACAACTTAGAAAACAACCAAAACTCACCACTTTCTTCATAAAAGAAGTAAGTGGTGGCAAAAGGAACTGACTTTCCTATAGCTGTAGAATTACAGCTCCATCTAAATCTAGGGCCTTGAATCTTACTGGAGACCCTTAGCAGGCACTTCTATCTTTTTGAAATATTGAATGCTGCTTAAACTTCGAAGCTTCTGCATGGTTTGCCATCTTTAAACTATGCTCTAATTTGCTGATACCATTCTAAGAGTACCGAGTTCACACAGATTAAAAACTAAACCAGCAAAATGGAAATCACTATGTTCTTTGAACTACATAAAAGTTTCAGGCACAAAACCCAATCTAGTCATTTCTGTAGCCATAGAATATTGTTCACTGATACATGTTATCACTAACTAAAAATATCTAAGACTTTCTTTTCAAACAAATATTTAATTAGATCTCCCTGGTGAGCCTTAGTATTGGTTAGCATTTTTCATTATGGATGAAAATTTTGGTTTGCATTAAAAATCATGTATCTGATCCTTTATTTTCCTTAACTCACATTTCCATACACTGATTTGGTTGTTTGGGAAAATATTTAATAAACACTCTGAGCAAGAAACTGACCTAGGCATCAGTGAATGAGAACACCAAGCCCTCATGTCCATGAAGCTTTGATTATTAAAGAGTGTGGGCTAACAATAAATACAGAATAAAAATAATTACAAATTCACTCAGACACTAATCATAGGATTGCCTCTGACTGGTACTCAGACTGTCATACAATCTGAGAGTTCTCATGATTCGTCAGTTCTTACTTGAAGAGTCCAGCTTCATTTTTTTCTTATGTTCCTTTTTCACAGTAAACCTCTGAGTTATTTCCAGAGTTTAGTTAATGAGGGTGTCTGTGAAAGTGTGAAGACTACGAGAGACAGGGAGAATGAAGTAGGAGGCAAGAAGAGACGAACCCGGACAGAGACGAGAGACTACAGGAGTGAGAGATTTGCTTTCCGCAGTGATTTCCAACTGGGAAGTACCTATTTTGCCAGAAGAGTTTTAAACCTTTCTCTATCATCAGCATGAAATTACGAAGGAAATGACAACCAGGGCAATAGAAAGTGTCTTAAGTGTAAACCTAAGGTACATAACATTAAAGAAAATACTTTTGGAGCACAAGTGAGTGAAGAAAAATCTTACGGAGAAGCCAATTGACAAAAGTCTCAATGATTAGAAAATGCATATAGGGTAAGCATACAGTAAGTGGCCTAAAACACAAGACAAACATCGCAATGCAATAAACTTAGGAGCTAGTTGAGCGTGAGAAGAGAATCAGCACAGGAACAAACAACAAGCAAAGGAACAAACAACAAATGAGCTACAACAGTTAAGAGTTATTGCCAGCTCTGTATTTCATATAATGTGTTATTAAAGTAGATGAATTTAGAGCATTACGGGATGAAGAAGAAAAAAGGATCTTCGAATTAAACACACACAGGCCTTCTAAGTGGCAACTTAGGTATGTTCCTATTTATGAAAAATGGAGAATTGCAGGGACAAGAGTTTCCTGTTTCAAGGCATTCTCAAGCTTTATACTAGAACCATGTAGTGACCTTTCTGAGATCCCTATGCCCTGGCTTCTCCTCAGACCAATCAAATGTGGGGTGACCTCCAGCCATCAGTCTTTTGGAAAGCTCTTCTGATAATTCCAGCGTGCATCCTGGCTTGAAGAGTAGTTTTTCAAAGAAGGCTTTCAGTTGATATCAATAAATCTTTGTCATTCACAAAACACTTTGAGCTACATAAGTAGTGGAAAAGAGGATTCTCTATGACTATCGCAGGTTCTTGTTTCCACAAGGATAGTTACATATCTTAAATTATGTCTTCATAAATTACTGTCTAAATGAGTTTTGTATCTGTGTATCATATGCCACTCTTGTTTAAGAAATTCTGATGGTTGGGCTGGAGATTTAGCTCAGTGGTTCCAGCACCTGCCTCACAAGCACAAGGTCATGAGTTCAATCCCTAGTAACCACATACAATGCTGGGTGTGGAGACTCATGCCCACCAGCCATCAATACCACATACCACAGTGCCGGGCGTGGTGGCTCACGCCTGTAATCCCAGCACTTGGGAGGCAGAGGCAGGAGGATTGCTGAGTTTGAGGCTTGCCTGGGCTACATAGTGAGCTCAGAGCCAGCCTGAATTGCAAAGTGAGACCCTGTCTCAAAAAAAAAAAAAAAAAAAAAAAATTCTGATGGTTTTTTGGATCTGAAAAAAGGCCAAATCCTTCAGCACTGAATTTAAGATTCCTCACAATTTCTTTCTACAGATTCCTGCCCCCCTCTCTGTCCCACATACTGGATAAATCCTAAAGAGCTCCTTGCATAGCCCTCGTTCCTTCATTCTTGAATATATTTCATAATATTTTCTCCTGTTTTAACTGATAATTTCTCTGTTTCTTTTCTTCCTGGAAAAATCATAGTTGTTCTTCAAAGACTTTTGAGACCCTTGAAAATGTCTTTGCCTCTAAGGCACTTAATATGGCTCCAAGTTTTAGGCAGAAAGAACTATTGCTTTTTTAATTAATAAAACCAATACCTATTATTTTTATTAAAAATTAGTTGTATAACACTGAGCCTTCCCTATGAGGTGTGAGGCTATTTAGGAAAAGGGGTGTAATTTATTTCTTATTATATGTTTAGAGCTTGTACACAGCAACACATCATAAAGAAGTTGAAAGTAGTTGTGATGTGGAGGCGCATGCTTGTAATCTCTACTACATGGGAGGCTGAGGCAGGAGGAGTGCAAGTTTGAGCCCAGTCTTGGCAATTTAGCAAAACTCTGTCTCAAAATTAAAAATAATTAAAAATAGGTTGGAGATGTAGCACTCTGCGAAGGTCCTGAATTCAATTCCCATTATGCAAGGGCTGGGGTGGATAATTACCTGGATGGATTATACAGTCAACCACCCAGTTACCTTTTCATGCACCAACTCCAAAATCCAAACAAGGTCTACAGACAAAGTGATTCACTTTCACTAGCACAGCACAGGTGCCTTGCGTTTGATCCCTAAACCATAGTGTAATGTTTACATAGCATGATATATCTGTGGTTTTTAGAATGATGTACACATGAAGAAACAAAATAATTCACAACTATTCGAAATTGATTGTATACCTAATGGCTGACAAATAGGCCATCACAGAAGGAAATGCAGGGGAAAGGAAGAGGGATGAGGGACTAAAAGAGGAGCTACAAGGAAAAGGAGAAAATGCTAAGAGGTAAAACTACCTAATTTCATGCTCCCAATCATGGGGATTCTTTATAATGTCATGGGACATAGTATGAAGTACTATACACTAATATCCAGAATAAAGTAAGTGGCAACATAAATACTATCCCAAAGCTGTGGTTAACTCATCTACACAACTAAAACCATCTTAAAACACAGTAGATAGATTCTGTTTATGAATTCTGCATTTGCAAATTTACCTACTTGATAAAACTTACTCGTATACTGAAATCAATACTGGTGATACTCTTGTGGCTATTCACCGATCTGCCCAGGAGCACTAGAAGATTCGTTGGGCAATTTTACTGCTCAAAATGCTTCCATATCTGGTGTTTCAAGATTCTTAAATGCCAGAAATTTGTGATGTCCATTATTGCAGAAAAGAGATATGTTAGATAAATTCCTTCAGACATGAATTATAGCACTATTGGGCGTGAATTCAGTATTATTGAATTCATAATAAATTTTGAGCAAGGTATGTTCAAATAGAAATGTATATTAAAAACACAGTTGTGTATTTATGAGATGAAGAAAACACAGTCATGAGAGACTCGTGGAAACCTAATTTTATCACAGGAGCAGCTATTCAGTATTCGCTAGTTTAGTGTATATGGTAAATACTGTGACTATAGTAGAGTAGTGGCCAGTGACTATTATTACTACATCTTCAGTGATATCCAGCTTACTGCTCCTAAAATTTCACTGCCATTTGGGAGAAAAGGACACATTAGATCAAAACAATATGATGTTTTTAAGAGCAAATTCTAAAACTAATTGGTTACAGATTTAGGAATTCAATCTATACCTTTGGCAACTTTTGAATTTCTCTAAATCATGCATTCTTTTCTTTTACTTAATATATAAAATTTGTGTTAGACTTCTAATTAGTGTTTTAAATGTGTGACTTTTTAATTAAGTTTGAAAAATACTTTGGTCACAAAATTGTGGTCTTTAATGGGGGCATGTTATTCGAAAATTAGAATAAATGATAATAAATTTACAAGGCTATTTTTCTGTATTCTTAGACTTTAAAATGAACTATTATGTTCTTAATAATTTTTACATTTCATGATATGAT